>MU759196.1:0-15332 GCA_026770625.1 Nicotiana glauca | reverse complement strand
ATTCGTGAGATTGTCCGATTGCATGGGGTTCCAGTTACTATTATCTCGGATAGAGGCACTCAGTTTACTTCCCAGTTCTAGAGGACTTTTCAGCAAGAGTTGGGTACGGAGGTAGAGCTGAGCACATCGTTTCATCCTCAGACGGACGGACAGTCCGAGCCTACCATTCAGATATTAGAGGACATGCTGCGTGCCTGTGTGATTGATTTTGGAGGTTCTTGGGATGAGTTTCTACCTCTTGAAGAGTTTGCCTACAACAACAGCTATCAGTCTAGCATTCAGATGGCGCCATATGAGGCCTTATATGGGAGACGGTGTAGATCTCCGGTCGGTTGGTTTGATCCCGGCGAGGCTAAGTTGCTGGGGACAGATTTGGTCCAGGATGCCTTAGAGAGAGTGAAGGTGATTCAGGAGAGACTTCGCACAGCTCAGTCGCGTTAGAAGAGTTATGCAGACCGGAAGGTTCGAGATGTATCTTACTCGGTGGGTGAGAAGGTCTTGCTGAAGTTTTCACCCATAAAGGGTGTGATGAGGTTTGGAAAGAAAGGGAAGCTGAGTCCGCGGTTCATCAGACCTTTTGAGGTGCTTAGGAGGATTGGGGAGGTGGCCTATATGCTTGCTTTGCCACCCAGCTTGTCGGGCGTTCATCCGGTATTCCATGTTTCCATGCTCCGGAAGTATGTTGGGGACCCGTCTTATGTCTTGGACTTCAGTACAGTTCAGTTGGATGAGGATTTGACATATGATGTAGAGTTAGTGGCTATTTTGGGTCGTCAGGTTCGAAAACTGAGATCGAAGGATATAGCTTCGGTGAAGGTACAGTGGAGAGGTCGGCCCATGGAGGAGGCTACTTGGGAGACCGAGCAGGAGATGCGGAGCAGATACCCTCACCTATTTGAGACTTCAGGTATATTTCTTGAACCGCTCGAGGACGAGCGTTTGTTTTAGTTGGGGATGATGTGACGACCCGACCCGTCGTCTCATGTGTTTCTGTCCCGTTTTCATCGTTTATTGCTTCTTCATGATTTATTATATGTGTTGGATGAGTTTGAGTTGATTCGGATTGGATTTGGTAGGAAAATGGGCAATTAGTCTCTTTAAGGAAAGGTTAGTTTGGAAAAGTCAACCGGAATTTGACTTGTGAGTTAGAGGGCTCGGATGTGATTTTTGACATTTTGGTTAGCTTCGGGGGATGATTTGAGGTTTAGGAGCATAATCGGAAGTAATTTTGGAGGTTCGGTGTAGAATTAGGCTTGAATTGACGAAGTTAGCATTTTGGCGATATCCGGTTGATAGGTGAGATTTTGATCCGAGGGTCGGAATGGAATTTCGAGAGTTGCAGTTGCTTCGTTAGGTGATTTATGATGTGTGTGCAAAATTTCAGTTGAATCGGAGGTGGTTAGGTCGGGTTATTGATCGAATGTGAGTTTCGGAAGAATTTGATAAACTTAGGCTTTGATTTAGTGAAATTTGAGGATTTTGATGTTAACGATAGTGATTTGATGATTCGAGCAAGTTTGAATAAAGTAATAGGTCATGTCTGTTCTTTTGGTTGAAGTCCCGGGGGCCTCGGGTGAGTTTGGGTGGTTAAACGGAGAGATTTGGAGTTGTTGCATGATTTATGACTACTGGTATCTGGTATTTCCGCATCTGCGGAAAAGGGACCGCAGAAGCGGTTCCGCAGATGCGGTGGGGTAGATCGCGGAAGCGGTTTTAGAGGGGCTTGGCAATTCCGCAGAAGCGGAAGGGTTTCCGCAAAAGCGGTCATCGCAGGTGCGGCTTTGAACCGCAAAAGCGATCCGGGGTGACTTGATGAAAAATCGCAGAAGCGGTGGAAGGACCGCAGAAGCGGTAACCGCAGAAGCGGCATTTTGGGCCGCAAAAGCGNAAGAGGGTTTAAACTTGTAATTTGAGGGGTCAAATGGACTCCGATTCTTGTGAACTTGATATGTATAGACTCGTGGCGAGATAAGGATCGTATTGATGTAAAATTTTCTGGATTTCGAGAAGTGGGCCCGGGACTCGGGTTTTGCAAATTTCGTGATTTTCGATATTTTTTCGAGTCTTTTCGATTGGGTTATTTTCCCTTAGCCTATTGTAATGTATTCGTTGTGGTTTTGGCCAGATTCGACGCGCGAGGAGGTCGATTTGAGAGGAAAGGGCATTGTGAGCTAGTCTTTGGCCAGCTAGAGGTGAGTAATTGATGTAAATGCTGCTCTGAGGGTTTGAAACCCTGGACTTTCACATCGTAACGCTATATTAAGGCGTGACACGAATTCCACGATGAGTGCGGGGTCGTTTACTGTTGGGGATTGAGACTTAGTTTATCCCGAGTGTTAAATTTCTATTATATTGGCGATTGAGACGCATACTTTATCACTGTGAATTGGGCTTATTGCCGTATTTGGGGCCTTGTGCCGACCTGTAGAATCCTTAAGGGATCCTTATGTGTTTTTCCTCACTTGTGTGCATAACATGTACTCTCAGTCATGCTTTTAACTGTTAAAAATAATATAATAACTGTGTTTATACATGAATATTAAATGAAAAAAGGATATGAGGGCTGAGATCCCTATAGTATGTCATGCCCGATTGGCTGTGAACTTATTTAATTGAGATGGGTCGGGGACCCGATAGTGAGGATGTTTCCCTTTGATATGGATCGGGCTGCGCGCCGCAGCGATGATATATATTGATATTGAGGCCGAGAACCTGTTTGATGCCACGATATGGCTGATATTGCGCTTGGGCTGTAGGAGCCCCTCCGGGGTCTGTATACACCCCCAGTGAGCGCCATCGACGTTAAATAAGTGGAGCGGGCTGCACGCCGCAGCAGGTACTAGAGTGTACCGTTATCAGTGTTGCATCTTTTCATGCATTATTTCCTTGACTGTATTACTTGTTGGTTACCGTTTCACTGATATTGATCTAAACTGCTAGATATAGATTACTTTGTGCATTTTCTGCGTTTTCTTACTTTCAGACTGTAGTTATGTTTATTACTCACTGGGTCGGAGTACTCACTTTACTCCCTGCACCTTGTGTGCAGATCCAGGGCATTCACAGGCTGAGTGAGCTTTGACCAGCTTTCCAGAGTTCTTATTTCGGGAGTATTTGAGGTAGCTGCAGGGCGTTCGCAGCCGTTGATTCTCCCTTCTATCCCTATCCTTTTATTTCCGCATTATCAGCTTTTAAACAGACTTTGTAGTAGGATGTTACTCTGTATTTTAGAGGCTCATGTTCGTAACACCGGGTCCATGTTGGGCTGTATTGGTATTTGTTAGATTTTTGTTCCGCATTATTATCAGTATTTTAGGCCTTGACTTAAATAGCATTTATCTTCATCTGTTTAATTAATTGGGTTATTGTTATAAATGGTCGGGCTTGCCTAGTAGTGAGATGGGCGCCATCTTGACCGGGTTGGGGTCGTGACAATAGCTTAAATACATCAAATAAATCATATAACCGCAGAAAAGGTATCTATAATCCGTAATATAGCAAATGATATCTATAGATGGCTAATTACTACTAAAAGATAGTGCTTTATGAAAATTTCTCTATAATTTTCTATATACTCAATATTATTTTTCGACGAAAGGTATTCAATTTAACACCCTTCACTCTATGTGGCTACGGCACTGCTTATAAAGAAATATCAAAGATAATGTTGTCACCGAATTGATCGCCTCTTTCAACAATACAAAATGGTTTGGAAAAATTTTGGACGGGAAAATAATTATTGGAAAATATAGTTTGGATCTTTATCCCCTATTAAAGATTTAAACATATTAAATATTGAACTTCACCAAAACATCTCCCTGAATAAGGAAGGGACTCATATAAATTATAAAAAGAACCTCGCTCAATTAGAGCCAACTTTTGTAGAAGAACCTATGCAAAGCTCAAGCATATTTGTGCTATCAAATTTTAAGAAAAGACTACTGAGAGCTATAGCTAATTAACTAAAATAATTACAACACTTAATTTTTCCAACATCAGTACGTAGCCGCACGGAGAAAGGAAAAGAGGAAAAAACTCGAATTTAAGCGAACGGAACTTGAAAGAAATTACTATTAATATCTAGGCATTTTAAAAGTATTATTCCGTCATTTCAATTTGTTTGAATTTTTTTCTAATACAAGGATCAACTTGATTAATTTTCAGTGTGAATTCGAACATAAGTTTTTAAGTTTTTTAAAATAAAATTTAAATATTTATAATATACATAAAAAGTAATGTAAGTCACACCACTTAACAATTCAAAATATCTAAAATCTATTTGCAAAAAACATGGTCAAAAAAATCTTGTTTGTTTTCCCAAAAAATTATAAAATGATCATTCTTTTGGAAACGGAATGAGTACTATTTATTTTAAATTATAATAAAATTGCAATCTCATCTATGTTAATATTGCTCCTCTATCAAAAGCCAAAGAACTACTCAACAAAAAACATGCAAAAGCATCCTCTTACTCCAAAATCAAAAGATGGTGACTCCTATATATGCTTAGTGTTTAACAGAGGATTTGGTGTTATAATGCAATTAAATTCGATTGATGTAATTAACATGACATATTACCTTCAAGAAAATTGCATTCGAGGCTTGCATTCACAGAGTATATCTCCCTATGAGTTGAAGACCAACCAAAGCAAAAAGGAATTGTCTCAAAATTATCTGATAATTCCGTTCTTGTCCAAAACCTATGCGAGAATAATTTGAATAAATATGGCAAATTTATTTCAAATGGGGGAGAAACAAAGAAACAAACAAACAATCTGTACCAGAAGACAAGAATTACACGAAGAAATCCAAGTAGGAATTGTGGTCTCAGTTATTGGAATAGATCAGTTTAATTGAGCAACCAACTACACACAAAATATCAAAATATACACTACAAATTTTACAGACGTCCGAAACTAAATGAAAGTATTGGATTGTTGTCTTTTATTTTTTATTTTTATGGGTCAGTCTGACTCATTCATTCTCCCTCAATATTGTAACCACCCGGATAATTGCTCGGCGAAGGTTTCAACAATACTATCAATATCTGTGCTTTTAATCATCTAACTGATCAACACCTAGAAGAAAGGTACAACAGTTATTATGCTGGACTTGCAGTTGGTGATTTTCATAAGACATTGGCGCCCAGAATAGATAGTTACGACTATTTATGAAGCGTTGCTTAGGGATGTTTGTAGGCGTTATGTTTTTTTTTTTCCTTTTTTAATTTTTAAAGTAGAATATCCATGTTATTTAAAAGGGCATTTTGGTAATTTAACTTTTAACTTTTGAGGTTCCCACTTTTATAATAATATAGAAGATAGATATAGATTTAACTTTTAACTTTTGAGGTTCTCACTTTTATAATAATATAGATAACATTCTCTCTAATTTGATTAGAAAGGAAATGATGATGTCCCAAAATCAATTTTGGAGGATAACTATTAAGCAGCGGCAGATCCAAAATTTTGAGCAAGGGATTCAATACTATTAAGAAGTGAACATTAAATTTCATCGAATGAGTCCATCGAAATTTGTTGAATCCAAATGTAATGTCAAATGGGTTCATAAAATAAATAAATCTAAATAGGAACTAAACTATCTTCGAAACTCATGCTAATGATATGTTGGATTAAAATTAACATATTGGTTTGTTTTGAAGTAATTCTTTTTACAAAAAAGAAATACTAGTAAAAAAGGGGTAATATAAGGAAGAAAAGGCAAATTAAATTATAATTCTAAATAATAAAATATGTGTACACCAAATAAGAGAAAGAGATGGAATGAGTGTACCGGGATTCCGGATGTCGCACTAATTTTGATATAAAAAATAAACTCCAATTGATCGACCGAAACTTGATAGTTGATACTTGATAGTACTTGATACCACACTTCACTTGAATACTTGATATTTGATAATAATAATTTTTTAATGGCTAAACTAAATATTTGATGAAACTTAAAATAATAAGTAATTGAGAATTTAAGAACAATAATCAATAATATCAAGAGAGAATTGAGAAAGAATTAGAGTAGTAAGAGAGTGAATTGTGAGAAAAAATAAAGAAGAAGGGAGGTTATTTATAGGTTTTAAAAGGTTAAAATTGTATTTTTTTTAATTACTAGGAGTGGGAGGGCTATTTTTTTTAATGGGGGAGGCCGAAATGGCCATTTGTGCAAAATTTGGCCGTTCCCCAATGCTCATTTCTGAATTTGACCGTTGGCAACGGTCCACAAAATAATTTTAAAAAAAGTGTAATGGATATTGGGTTGCAGCCCGTTAACGGCTTAGCCGGCTTAGCGGGCTTAGCAGGTTCCGATGCACCGGTATCCAAAATGTGTTCGTCTAACCCCCCTAACTGTGACGACCCAAAGGGGTCATCACTTGTTTTCTTATCCATTTCGAGCTTTCGAGGTCTTGAAAACCTCATTTATAGTTGCCTCGATTTGCGTGCACAGTCCGGGTGCGTAGTTGGAAGCTCAAATGTGAAATTTTGTAAAAATTTGCTAAGTTTGATATTAAAATGAATAAATTTAACTTCGGCTAACATTTTCGGTAAATGGACCCGGACCCGTGATTTGACGGTCCTGGAGGGTCCGTAGGAAATATGGGACTTGGGCGTATGCCCGAAATCGAATTCCGAGGTCACAGGCCCGAGAAATAAATTTTTGAGTAAAATTATTTTCTGAACATATTTAAGGAAAATGAAAATAAAAATTGATTAAAAAGTGATGGTATCGGACCCGTATTTTGGTTCCTACGCCCGGTACAGGTCTTATATGTGGTTTAAGCACTTTCTGTAAAGTTTGATTGAAAACGGATGTCGTTTGACGTGTTTCAGACTTAAAATGGAAAATTTGAAGTTTTATGAAAATGGAAGGAAATCATGGATTTTAAGGCTTAATTCATTGTTTTTGATGTTATTTTGGCAATTCGATCGCACGGTTAAGTTCGTAGGATGTTTTTTGAGTTAGTAAGCATGTTTAGTTTGGAGCCCCGAGGGCTCGGGTGAGTTTCGGATAGGTGTTGGGGTGGTTTTGGACTTAGAAAAATTGCATAATCTGCTGTCTGCTGTTGCCCAATTTTTGTTCTATGCGATCGCATAGCTTGTTCCGCGATCGCATAGTATAAAATTTCAAGAGCCCAGTTTGCTCTATGCGATCGCATACTCCCTTCCGCGATCACATAGAGTAAGTCTCAGGTGCCCCGAAATTTGTTCTATGCGATCGCAATCATTCATCCGCGATCGCATAGCTTGCCTCGTTTCCTTCTGTACGTTCGCAACACCCCTTGTGCGATCGCAATGTCCAGCCTTCCCATCCCTATGCGATCGCATGAGCCTCTTCGCGATCGCATAGAGCAATTTTCTGCCCAGCGATTTTAAGTCCCAGAACAGAACACTTAAGGGAAATTTCCCATTTTTCACAAACCCACCCCTCTTCAAAGCTCTTAGGCGATTCTCGGAGCATTTCTTCACCAAAGTTTCTTGGGTAAGTGTTTCTTAACTTGTTTTCTTCATTTTTCATCAATATTATTCGAATTCCTAGGCCTAAAGCATGTGAAAATAGGTAGAAATTAGAGAGTTGGGTAGAGTTAGGGTTTTCAACTATTTCGTGAATTTGACCTCGTTTTGGGGTCGAACTTGAGAACAAATTATATATCCGGGCTCGTGAGTGAATGGGTGATCGGAATTTGGTTCAAACCTCGTACTTTGACCAAGCGGGCCTGGGGTCAATTTTTATAATTTCGGGCAGAATGTTTAGGAAAATATATTTAGGCATTTGGATTGGATTGTTTAGTATTATTGATGATATTAAATCAATTGTGTATAGATACGATTGGATTGAAGCCAAATTCGAAAGGAAAAGCGGTGCTTAAGGATTGAGTTGGCCATAGAACTCCGAGGTAAGTGTTTGGTCTAACCTTAGCTTGAGGGAATAGGAGTTGAGTCTTATTTGCTACTTGTTAATTGTCGAGTATGATGTATAGGCATGGTGACGAGTATCTATACATTGGTGTCTAGTATGACCGTGAGTCTTTATATTACGAATATTTGGATTATGCTATATTCTCCATGTCTAAATGATGATTTCTATATATTGTGAAGAGTATGTGAAGGAAATTGTGATATTTAATATTTGAGGAGCGTTGGCTCAAATTATAAATGAATTACTGAGTAAGAATGAAAGAAAGAGAAAGAATCATTGAATTATTCCCTCGCCAATTATTTATGGAATTGTTGATATATTCCTTGCTGGAAATTTTATTGTATATTATTGAGTCCTTATTGGACCCCTTTTAATAATTTCTAGTTTATTTTCCTTGCCCCTTAACTGTGATTGTTGTTTGGGTGAGGAAGAGTGGTAAAGCACGAAGGGTGATGTCGTGCATTGTTTGATAATGTGAGGGAAGAGTGTAAAGCACGAAGGGTGATGTCGTGTCGTACGATGTGCCATTCCGTACTGATATCTATTGATTAAATTGTGATGAAAGAGAGTAAAAGCACGAAGGGTGATGCCGTGCACAGTTTTTTTTATAATGTTTGGGTGAGGAAGAGAGTAAAACCACGAAGAGTGATGCCGTACAAATATCGATTTTTTTAATACTTGTTGATGTTATGACTTTGTTGACTCCTTTTTATTTAGTATTTCTATTTAATATTGTTACCTCCCCCAAGATATTCTTTTCCCACATTGACTGGTTGTTTCCTGCAACTTCCTTGTTGTATGTATATATATATGTTTGAACTGCACATGTTTATTTGATGGTCTGGTCCTAGCCTCGTCACTACTTCGCCGGGGTTAGGCTAGGCACTTACCAGCACATGGGTCGTTTGTGCTGATACTACACTCTGTGCTCTTTTGCACAGATACAGGTTTCGGACAGCAGCAGCGGTAGCGCGGGTGTAGCATTTCGACCAACGAGACACGGAGGTAGCCTTGCAGGCGTACGTAGGCCCGGCGTCTCCTCTATCTTTACTTTCAGTTTGTTATCTCATGTATTCGAGACAAATAGTTTTATATTCCTTTCAAACAGTTGTGTTTAGTATTCTTAGTAGTTCGTGAGTAATGTGACACCGGTTACTGGGTAGAGGATTAGTTTGAGTTTTCGCATTTAATTTAGTCTAATTAACTTAAGTCTTCCGCTCATTTAACTTATTCCGCTGTATTTATATTATTATTGTTAAATCGTTTAAAGAAGAATTTGGTAACGACAGAGATAGATAAGAGTTGGCTTGCCTAGCTCCTATTAGTAGGCGCCATCATGACTCCCGAGGGTGGGAAATCCGGGTCGTGACAAGTTGGTATCAGAGCTCTAGGTTACATAGGTCTTACAACTCACGGACAAGCTTAGTAGAGTCTGAGGGATCGGTACGGAGACGTTTCTACTTATCCCCAGAGGCTACAGAGTTAGGAAAAAGTTTCACATTTGTTCTTTCTTGTCGTGCGGTTATGTTTCTCAAAGCTAATTGAATTTATACTCTTGTCTTTCCACGAATGGCGAAGTCACGTACCACTTCTTTAGCCGAACAATGGCACCGACCGGTGATAGGTCAACTACGTCTTCAGAAGTTTTGCAAAGGTCGGATAGATTTCACCAAACTCTTCGCTACCACTTTCAGCGGTGCATCTTTTGAGGACCCACGGAATTTTCTTGACCGCTGCTATGAGGTATTGCAGAACGTGAGAATAGTCGAAAGCGAGGGGGTTGATTTTGCTGTGCTTCGGATGAAAAGTAGGGGTAGTGGGAAGATAATGTATTTTCCAGACCAGTGGTGGTTCCAACGGAAGATGCAGACATATCAAGAGATCACTTAACGAATCATGTAGGGGTTCAGCGGACCTTGAAGTCTGGCTAATTTATTTGAGTTGTGAAGGACAAATATTGTGGATTATCGGATGTTGTGACCTTTGACTTAGCGCCAAATGGGGAATTCCACTATCAGTGAATGGATCATATGGTCATGTGTTATGTCAGTTTTGGCTTGGAATGTATATATATGGTACGGAAAGGTTCCCCAATAATTTATACATATTTAAGGTTTGGTACATTGCAGGGGGTAAGGTTGGAACTTATGGTATATCTGCCTCCTTAATAATCCAACACTTCAGTATCAAGGGAGTTAGGGAAACAACTTTAAATTTACAAAAGGTCTACTCAGTGTGGCACTCACGGTTGCGGATTTGGGGTGCTTTGGAGGAAATACAGTGGTACACGACCTTCTCGACTATGTGGTTTGTGCCAAGATTTATCTGTATGGAGTTTTACCTTTGTGATCGTTGTGCGTAAATAGGGGTAAGAATCGCCCCCAAAGAATAATGAAGAGTATATGAATAAATGGGGTAGCTCAGTAGTGTTAAGCCAGCATAGCAAAAGAGGAAATTGGCCGCCGGTGTTTGTGGCAAGCCTACGAAGAGGGCAGACTGGCCAATGCAACATCACCTACTCAGCTCTATTTTAAGAAATGTTTTGAAGGAGCTTACCTCCCGGATTCTCTGCAATATGTGGTATATGTGATCTGAGCGGTTGTGCCAGGTCACCATGACAGTGTCCGAATATGTCATCAGGTTCAATAAATTAGCTGAGCCCTCAAAGGAATTGTTACGAATGTGGTAGTAATAGGCACATCATGGAAAAAAAAATTGTCCTAGACTTGGAGAAGTATAATTTATGAAAGCACTCAGGCTACGTGCACCATTGTAGTCAATACTCAGCTTACATGGCCAGCCAGAGGTCGAGGTCAGGATGTTAGAGGTGTAGGTGAGACTCCTAGAGGTGGAGACCCAACCATTGATATATTTTCTATGGTGTGGCTGAGGTCGCAACACTAGATGGTGTCGTTACTAGTACGGTTTCAAATAGCTATAAAGTAACAATTTTCTTAATTTGATTTGGTTCTGAGTATCGTGGCAAGTCCTTCTATTGTGCTCCACTTATGAGCGAGCTTCGTAATTCTGAGATCCGCTTATGTGAATGCTCCTGTTGAGAGATTCGACGGAGATGGCTAAGTCTATCATTATATGTTGTGATATTGTTAAACGAAAAAAAAACATTTGAAAGAAGAAGAAATGAATTATTTCGGTTGGCACGCCGTGCATAATACCAGTGACTCAGCACTAAGGACGAGATCCTCACATATTTATGTAATGAGAAGTATTTAAACCGTAATTATTGAGTTTTAGACTACGAGATGTGGTTATGGTCATATCTGTGAAGCGTTTTATGTCAAGATATCATTGTGATAATGCCTTGCTTGTAATGCGGAGGTGGATAGGCCCAATTACAGGGGAGACTTTGTCGAAATTTCTGAAGAACTTGGGAATTAAAAAAAAACAAATTTTGGGATATTGATAATATGAATTGATTACTGGCAATTGAAAAAGGTTACAATCAAGAATAAGTATCCACTGCCAAGGATTGATGATTTATTTGACCAGCTTCAGGGTGCCAAGGTGTTTCAAAGATAGACTCGAGATCTGGCTACCATCAGTTAAAAAATTAGGGCATCCGATGTTCCTAAAACAGCTTTCCGCACTCGGTACGGACATTATGAGTTCTTGGTTATGTCTTTTGGGGTTGACAAATGCCCCAGCAGCTTTTATAGACTTGATGAACTGAGTGTTCAGGCCTTATTTGGACTTGTTCATGATAGTCTTCATTGATGACATATTGATATACTCCCGTAGCCAGGAGGAGCATAAGCAGCATCTCAGAGTGGCTCTTCAGACTCTGGAAGATAGTCAGCTGTATGCAAAATTTTCAAAGTGTGAATTCTAGTTGAGTTCAGTTGCATTCCTGGGTCACGTCGTAACGGCAGAAGGTATTCAGGTTGATCCGAAGAGGATTGAGGCAGTCAAGAACTGGCCTAGACCAACATCAGCTACAGAGATCCGGAGTTTCTTGGGATTGGCAGGTTACTATCGACGATTCGTGGAGGGATTTTCATCTATCGCAGCCCCAATGACCAGATTGACCCAGAAGGGGGCCCAGTTCAGATGGTCGGACGAGTGGGAGGTGAGCTTTCAGGGGCTCAAGACAGCTCTGACTACTGCACCGGTATTGGTTTTGCCCACAGGTTCAGGGCTTTATACAGTCTATTGTGATGCTTCCCGTATTGGACTTAGTGCAGTGTTGATACAGGATGACAAGGTCATTACCTATGCTTCGAGGTAGTTAATGACTTATGAGAAGAACTATCCAGTACATGATTTGGAGTTGGCAGCTGTGGTTCACGCATTGAAGATCTGGAGGCACTATTTATATGGAGTGGCATGTGAGGTGTTCACTGATCACAAGAGTCTTCAGTACTTGTTTAAGCAAAATGAGTTGAATTTGAGGAAGAGAAGGTGGTTGGAGTTGTTGAAAGATTATGACATCACTATTTTATATCACCCCGGGGAGGCCAATGGTGGCCGATGCCTTGAGTAGAAAGTCAGCCAGTATGGGCAATTTTGCTTTTATTCCGGTCAGTCAGAGGCCGCTTGCCTTAGATGTTCGGGCTTTGGCCAATCGATTTGTCAGGCTGGATATTTCTGAGCCTAGTCGAGTGCTAGCTTGCACAGTCCCTTGTTCTTCATTATTGGAGCGTATCCGTGATCGGCAGTTTGACGATCCTCATTTGTGTGTCCTTAGAGACACGGTGCAGTGAGGGGGTGCCACGCAGGTTACATTAGATACTGATGGAGTTTTGAGATTGTTCGCCTGCATGGTGTACCGGTATCTATCATTTCGGACCGAGGTACGCAGTTTACCTCGCGTTTCTGGAAAGCAGTTCAGCGGGAATTAGGCACCCAGGTACAGTTGAGCACGACATTTCATCCTCAAACGGACGGGCAGTCAGAATGGACTATTCAGATATTGGAAGATATGCTCCGAGCTTGTGTTATCGACTTTGGAGGTTCGTGGGATCGGTTTTTATCTTTAGCAGAGTTTGCCTACAACAACAGCTACCAGTCTAGTATCCAGATGGCTCCTTATGAGGCTTTATATGGTAGGCGGTGTCGATCTCTGGTTGAATGGTTTGAACCGGGAGAAGCTCGGTTGTTGGGTACAGATTTGGTTCAGGAGGCCTTGGATAAGGTCAAGATTATTCAGGAAAGGCTTCGTTCAGCTCAGTCCAGGCAAAAGAGCTATGCAGATCGTAAAGTTCTAGATGTGGCTTTCATGGCTGGTGAGCGGGTATTGCTCCGAGTGTCGCCTATGAAGGGCGTGATGAGATTTGGGAAGAAGGTCAAGCTTAGCCCAAGGTTCATTGGTCCGTTTGAGATTCTTGATCGAGTGGGAGAGGTAGCTTATAGACTTGCATTTTTGCCTAGCTTATCAGCTGTACATCCAGTTTTTCATGTATCCATGCTCCGAAAATATCACGGCGATCCAGCCCACGTGTTAGATTTCAGCACTGTCCAGTTGGACAAAGACTTATCTTACGAGGAGGAGCCGGTGGCTATTTTAGACCGACAGGTTCGTCAGTTGAGATCCAAGGGTTTTCCCTCTGTTCATGTTTAGTAGAGAGGTCAGCCTCCCGAGGCTTCGACCTGGGAGTCCGAGTCTGACATGCGGAGCCGTTATCCCCATCTATTCCCCGACTCAGGTACTTCATTCTTATATCTGTTCGAGGATGAACGGTTGTTTTAGAGGTGGAGAATGTGACGACCCAAAGGGGTCATCACTTGTTTTCTTATCCATTCCGAGCTTCCGAGGCCTTGAAACCTCATTTATAGTTGCCTCGATTTACATGCACAGTCCGGGTGCGTAGTTGGAAGCTCAAATGTGAAATTTTGTGAAATTTGATATTAAAATGAATAAATTTGATTTCGGTCAACATTTTTGGTAAACGGACCCGGACCCGTGATTTGACGGTCCCGGAGGTTCGGTAGGAAAATATGGGACTTGGGCGTATGCCCGGAATCGAATTCCGAGGTCACAGGCTCGGGAAATGAATTTTTGAGTAAAATTATTTTCTGAAAATATTTAAGGAAAATAAAAATGAAAATTAATTGAAAAGTGATGGTATCGGGCCCGTATTTTAGTTTCGGTGCCTGGTACAAGTCTTATATGTGGTTTAAGTGCTTTTTGTAAAGTTTGGTTGAAAATGGATATCGTTTAACGTGTTTAGGACTTAAAATGGAAAATTTGAAGTTTTATGAAAATGGAAGAAAATCATGGATTTTAAGACTTAATTCATCGTTTTTATGTTATTTTGGTGATTCGATCGCACGGTTAAGTTTGTATGATATTTTTGAGTTAGTATGCATGTTTGATTTGGAGCCCCGAGGGCTCGGGTGAGTTTCGGATAGGTGTCGGGGTGGTTTTGGACTTAGAAAAATTGCAGAATCTACTGTCTGCTGTTGCACAGTTTATGTTCTATGCGATCGCAAAGCTTGTTCCGCGATCGCATAGTGTAAAATTTCAAGAGCCCAATTTGCTCTATGCGATCGCATAGAGTAAGTCTCAGGTGCCTCGAAATTTGTTCTATGCGATCGCAATCATTCATCCGCGATCGCATAGCTTGCCCCGTTTCCTTCTGTGCATTTGCAACACCCCTTGTGCGATCGCAATGTCCAGCCTTCCCATCCCTATGCGATCGCATAAGCCTCTTTGCGATCGCATAGAGCAATTTTCTGCCCAGCGATTTTAAGTCCCAGAACAGAACACTTACGGGAAATTTCTCATTTTTCACAAACCCTCCCCTATTCAAAGCTCTTGGGTGATTCTTGGAGCATTTCTTCACCAAAGTTTATTGGGTAAGTGTTTCTTAACTCGTTTTCTTCATTTTCCTCATGTGAAAATAGGTAGAAATTAGAGAATTGGGTAGAGTTAGGATTTTCAACTATTTCGTGAATTAGACCTCGTTTTTGGGTCGAACTTGAGAACAAATTATATATTCAGGCTCGTGAGTGAATGTGTGATCGGAATTTGGTTCGAACCTCGTGTTTTGACCAAGCGGGATCGGGGTCGATTTTTATAATTTCAAGCAAAATGTTTAGGAAAATATATTTAGGCATTTGGATTGGATTGTTTAGTATTATTGATGATATTAAATCAATTGTGTATAGATACGATTGGATTGAAGCCAAATTCGTAAAGAAAAGCGGTGCTTAAGGATTGAGTTGACCATAGAACTCCGAGGTAAGTGTTTGGTCTAACCTTAGCTTGAGGGAATAAGAGTTGAGTCTTATTTGCTACTTGTTAATTGTCGAGTATGATGTATAGGCATGGTGATGAGTATCTATACATTGGTGTCTAGTATTATCGCGAGTCTTTATATTACGAATATTTGGATTATGCTATATTCTCCATGTCTAAATGATGATTTCTATATATTGTGAAG
>MU759191.1:97031-174108 GCA_026770625.1 Nicotiana glauca | reverse complement strand
TCTTGAACATTGTTGGTTAAGTTTTTCCAATATAATGGTGTAAGTAATTGGCAATAAACCAAATGTGATTGTGAATGTGTTATGTGGAAAGAGTTGAGAAACAAATGATGGAAATAAATCGTAATTGATGCAATTGGAATAACTGTGGTAATAACATATATGGCTTGTCGTGGGCAATTATCAATGTGACATAAAATGCATATGAGTTGTTGAATATTATGGAAACGGTATTGATGGCTACGAAAATTCTTGTGGATTGTTGTCGTTGTTCTTTAAGAATTATTGTTGTTGTTCTTTTTGAATTGTTGTTGTTGTTGTTGTGTTGTTTGTGAATTGTGATTTGTACGGTGGGATCAGGTTGCGCGCCACAATACGAAGTAATAAGGTGTGGTTTGTGATGATAAGGGTGGCCGAGGTAATAAGGGTGACCGAGGTAATAAGGGTGGAAAAGTGATCGAAATCACTATTAAAATGAAATTATGAAAAAGATTGTGAAAATGTTGAAGGGGAAAAATGAGAGATTGTAAACTTGTTTGGCTTGATTGTACCTTTCATGTGCATTTTGATTGATCATTCTATTACTGTTTGTTATCTATGTAGTGATTGATCTTACTTGGGGTAAATTTGTTCATACATACCAGTACAATTCAAATGTACTGACGTCCCTTTTGCCGGGGGCGCTACATTCGTGTTATGATTGTAGGTGGATCTACAGCAGGTACTCCAATCCACCGACAGTAGCACTCCTCTCCATCCCATTAGTTGCATTGGTGAGCCCCACTTCCTCTTGGGGTCATGTGTGGTTCATGCCACCTTCTTTTGAGTTTATTGTGTATTGTAAGGTATAGCCGAGGCCTTGTCGCCGGCAAGTATTGGTTTAGTTCCTAGTATTCGTAGAGGCTCCGTAGACACAATGTGGGTGGTGTATAAAAGTATTTTGGGTAGTAATTGTACATTTCGGAATCGTGGTCCACGTTGGTAAATGTTGTATGTATTTTGCAAGTACTTGGTATCAAATGTTGAAAATGACAAAAAGTAGAAATGAACTCAAGTTGTAAGTTTATGCTTAAGTCTTAAATTGCCATTTCAAAAGAATAATGTATATTGGAATCACGGGGTAATGCGTGGGATAGGAAAGGAAAATTCCAGGTCCGCTTGACTGGGTCCTTCGGTTGAGCGCTGGTCGTGTCCCTCAGTTTTGGGGTGTGACACAAGCACTGCGGCGATAAACCATTTTGTGCAGATTGCAGTAGCCTCACCGTGGCCGCAAACCATTTTATGCGGCCCGCAGAGATGAGATTCAGAGAGTTATAAAAAATGGAGATTGAAGCCAGCACGGTCCGCAAGCCATTTTGTGAGGACCGCATGGAAGCCACTGCGACTGCTGTGCATTTTATGCGGTCTGCGGTGGCCAGATTCAGAGAATGCAGAATCAATCCAAAAAGCTTCGTTGCAGTCCGCAATGCATTTTGTGCAGACCGCATTACCTCGTCAGGGGTATTTTTGGTAAAAAAATTTGGCCTAGTATAAATACTTTCTTTTCATATTTTTAGGTCATCTTTTGTAATATGACTTTGGGAAGAGCACGTGAACGACTTTTTTATTCCATTTTGAGTAATTTGTAGCTATATTTACGCCGAATCTTCATTATCTTAGTTTGTAATTAAATATTATGGGTTATTCTTCATCTAATTTCTTGTTTTCTTCCATTATTATGAGTAGTTAGACCCATTAGATAGGGTTGTGGCTCAACCCTAGTGTGGGTATTTGTGGGTCTTGTGTTTTAATGCTTAGATGTTTATGGGTGGTTGATATTTGGACTGAGTTGTGTTTAGTGTGTTAGATTAGTGGTTGCAAACACTAATTTCTGCCTAAGTGATTTGGACTCTTCTTGAGAAAGAGAGCTTAAGTCTAGGAAATCGGTCCAATAAGAAATTGGGGCGTACTCAAAAGAGTGATAGCCCAAATTAAAGGGTTAAATCTAGAGATAGTAATACCCGACTTGAGCCTACATTGTTTGCTTAATGTCGACACCCAATTGGTCTCTAGAAAGTCAATTCAGGCAAAGTCTCTCAAGATATCGAGCGGTATAGAGTGAGTAATGTCGTGCAAATGGCTATATCGCTATCCCAAACATAACGTCCTTGCTTTAAATTTAGGAACTCGTCAAGTATTCAGCTAGGGGGAAGTCACTTCCCTAGTGCCTCGTTACCTATTAGACAACCCTTTAGCAAGTATTCTTATTTAAATTTAGCACCTTATAGTATAAAAAGAGAAGTGATCAAAAGAACAACTATGATTGGAAGCGTAATTAAGAACATTACGCATTGCTAGTTTAGATAGGAACCCAAATTCCCAAATCTAGCTCCATGTGGATTCGATCGTGACCTATTCGGGTAAAAGCTGCATCGACCGTTTTCATTGCTCTATAGTGGTACAGGGTTGGCTCTGAATAGGTATCAACACATGGAAACAACTTTAAGAAATAAAATAAAATTGTGAGGTAAGATAGAATGTTATATAAAAATGTGGAAACAAAACAAAGAGGATATCAGAGTGTCACAAACCAAAATCTAACCCAGACTGTGATGGCACCTATCGTGTTACAAGGCAACCCTATTTCCCAAAATATTACTACTGGATTAATTATTCGAATTTAACAAAACATTTCTAATATTTTAATTTCTCATAAACTAAACCGACTCTAAATATAATATAGAAATACGGAAACGATCCCCAAACATCGGGGTGTCACTAAGTCATGAGCGTCTAAAACTATCTTTTATAAACTGTCTAGCTGCCCAAATGAAAAAATGACTAGAGGAGTAACAAGGTCCTGCGGACACTAGCAGCTACCTTGCAATCTCCACAAATAGCCAGCCTAAACTCAACGATCGTCGCGCTCTAACTCACCTCGATCTGCATATAAAGTGCAGGGTATAGTATGAGTACAACCAACTCAGTAGTAAGAGAAATAACTAAGGAACTGAGCAGTAGTGACGAGCTAAGTAAAACAATTCAATTATTTATTTTCACAATTTAAAAATAAACAGAAATAAACATGCAATTCCATAACTCAATAAATGCCACAAAGAAATTTAATAGATAAATGCAGCAACAACACAATTAAATACAACCTCACAGCAATATCACTCCAACCCTCATCACTCGTACTCAGCACTCAACACACTCAAAATACTCAACACTTTGCGCTCACTAGGGGTGTGTACAGAGTTCGGAGGGGATCCCAAAAGCCCAAGCGCTAATAAGCACAGACAACTCAAGTGCCATAATATCAATACCTGGATCCGCACGGTCAACTCACGTGGTACGAGGACAACTCACGCGCTATGGTATCAATAACTGGATCTGCATGTTCAACCCATGTGTTACGCGAACAACTTACGCACTATGGTATCAATACCTTATCATATCAAATATATCACTACAGGCCCTCGGCCTCACTTAGTCATGAACCTCTCTAGCTTTACCATCATCAATAAATAAGGGTACACAACCCATATCAAGTATCATAGCATATCAGTAAAATAATAGAGAGTGAGATAAAAATGCACAATAATTTCTATGACTGAGTGCAATTAATGTGAGCATGAATAAAGCCTAAACATAATCTCTAATGTGAAGGCATACAAGTTCACTAACAAGTAAACGCATGACATAGATAGTGGTTATTAGGCCTCACAACCCATGGGACGGACCAATCCCTCGAGGTATACATCCACACGCCTGTAACCTAACACGGGTATCACCTCAAAACAATCACATGATATCTAATTCTCCGGGTTTATACCCTCAAGGCTATAGTTAAAATTGTAACTTACCTCAACAACGTAAAATCCTACTCTAGGATGCCCTTGTCTCTGGACTCGATCTCCAAAAACTTCTAATCTAATCATAATCATATTAATATAATCAACATGTGCTAAAGAATTGAATTCCACAATAAAAAAAACTACAAAATATGCCAAAAATCCGAAATCGGCGAAAACCCAACTCCCATGCCCACATCTTGAAACCAGTAAAAAATGATAGAATAATAAACCTCGTCCTCTACCGAGTCTAACCTTATAAAATCTGTCAAAATCTGACTCCTTTTGTCCCCTAAAATCCTCACTTAAAACTCTCAAAAACTCAAACCCTAACTCCCTCAATTTCACATTGAAATCATAAAAAAAAATCCCAAAACTATGATGGATTCATGAAATATAACAAACACCAAGTAAATAAAAATTACCTCAATCCCTATGGTGAAAATCGCCTCCAAAATCGCCCAAATCTGAGCTCCCCAACTCAAAATATGACCGAATGAACAAACCCTTATTTTATATATTTTTTTGCCAGTTATTTTGCCTTATTTCTCGTTCCAAACGATCCTAAAACTCTCTTTTTATGCCTCCATTAGACTCCTTGTGAAATTCTAGTCAAGTTAGGCCTTTGAATCACTCCATTTAACCTTATAACGAATGTGATATGTCGGTTTTAATATTTGCAAATAGTGCAGATGTTTAATTACGCCGTCAGTGGCAATTCCGTGATTAATTTGAAAAATCTAGCAACCTAATTCTTAGTAAAATGACCCTAAAATCTTTATACGATGTTCAAATTCGACGATTATTTTTTCTATGGGTACGTAATTACCATACGAATCTAATACTTCAATCAAAAAAGAAATCAGAGCTCATTTGTTCAATATGATATCATTTATACTTAAAAAACAACGTTGAAATATAAGAAAAACGAGCGCAACACAACCCAAACCTCTCCGAAACTCACTCGGGACCCTCGTGACCTCAACCAATAATTCCAACAAGTAATATATCACTACCTGAACTTAATCGAACCTCCGAAACACCCAAAACAACAACAAAACACCAAATCAGCCTCGAATTCAAGCCTAAGAACTTCTAAACTTCCAACTTTCGCCAATTCAAGCCTAATTCTACCACGGACCTCCAAATTACATTCCGGACACACTCCTAAGTTTAGAATCACCCAACGAAGCTAATCAAATCATAAAAATCCAAATCTGAATTCGTTTACTAATACGTCAACTTCCGGTTGACTTTTCTAACTTAGCTTTCTAACTAAGAGACTAAGTGTTCATTTCACTCCAAAACTACTCCGGAACCCAAGCCTACCAACTCGATACAACTCAACACAATTGGACAACACATAAATAAGCCTAGATGGGGGAAATAGGGCTATAACTCTCAGAACAAACGACCGGGTCGTTACATCCTCCCTCTCTTAAACAAACGTTCATTCTCAAGCGAGTCTAAAATCAAAACATACCTGAAATCACATGATATAGCACATAATTCAAACACTCACAACGATGATTTCTAATCATAGCAGCTGCCCAAAATAACTAAATGCTGGTAATAAACCTCTTATCAGATAGAGCCTGAACAAGCTATATCAAGTCACAAATCAAACACCCATTAGTCCTTGCTAAATCTCAATAAAACCCTTTTTGTCACATTCGATCAATCCAAACACAATCATGCAGTCAAATCATACTTGCCACATAGCCATCAAATCTTAAATCCCACTAAAAGGGACACTAACGGACATATAGCACGTGCTCACACAATCAAAATCTTCGTACTCCAGATACAAACAAAATCCGGGCTTAAGTCCCCTAGACTAGCCCAACATCAACAAACAAAAATCACATCTCGCACCTCATCCAGGGAACTACAATCCGTTAATGCACAACTAATACCGAGTGCTCATGTGCGTAAACGAATGCGTGGAAAGAATTCAAAGAGTTACACTTCAGGCTGAATCAATATTGCACGATAAGAATTCAAGAATGTGAAGTTTTCCTAAAGGTTCTGCAGCCTCTCAAAGATAAGTACAGACATCTCTGTACCGATCTGCAAGACTCTACTAAACCCGCTTATGACTCGTGAGACCTATGTAACCTAGGATCTGATGCCAACTTGTCACGACCTAAAATACAACCCAGGTCGTGTTGGCGCCATCGTTTTACAAGGCAAGCATGTTTCCCAAAATATTACTACTAGATTAATTATACGAATTTAACAAAACATTTCCAATATTTGAATTTCTCATAAACTAAACTAACTCTATATATAATGTAGAAAATACGAAAATGAGCCCCAAACATCGGGTGTCACTAAATCATGAGCGTCTAAAACTATAAAATAAGATATATAAACTAATTGTCCAAAAGAAGAAATGACAAGAGGACTAACAAGGTCCTGCGGACACTAGCAGCTACCTTGCAATCTTCATAGATAGTCGGCCTGAACTCAATGATCTCCGCACTCTAACTCACCTGGATCTGCACAAGTGCAGGTTGTAGTATGAATACAACCAGCTCAGTAGTAAGAGAAATAACTAAGGAACTAAGTAGTAGTGACAAGCTAAGTAAAACAGTCCAATTATTTAACCTCACAGCAGTGTCACTCCATCCCTCGTCACTCGTACTCAGCATTCAACACACTCAAAACACTCAACACTTAGTGCTCACTAGGGGTGTGTACAAACTCTGGAGGGGCTCCCAAAGCCCAAGCGCTAAGCACAGATTGGAAGTACTAGTCGATTTATTATTTGATCATCCTAACAAGGTAAGAATGGATATTGTAAATGAATCATATGGAGATATAAGGACTGAATGGGTTAATATTAAGTATGATATGATGCCTAAATATTGTAAGGAATGTAGGCTATAACGACATGATGATTTTGAATATTGGAGATCGCATCCAGAATTAATGTTATATGATTTTAGGAAGCAAGATACAGGTGACAAGGTTAGAGGTAAGGATCAGCATAAAGAGCCTTTGATGATACTATCCAGTGGTAAGGTTGTTGAAAATATTGGAGAACAATGGAAAGAGGTAAGGGATAATCGTGTGAAGAATGGTGCTAAGCAAACTATGGTGCAAGGTCAAATCGGTAAGGAGATTTTTCAAGTAGATCCTAACAATGTGCGGCAAGTTTAGAATGAGATCAATGACTTTAGGCACTGCATTAACACTTGTAACCTCAGTGATTTGGGGTTCAAAGGTAGTATGTATACATGGTGGAATGGGAGAGGTGAATCTGATTGTATATTTAAAAGGTTGGATAGATGTCTGGGCAATTTGGAGTTGCAACAAGTATGACCTAGCATAGAGGTAACTCACATGTCCAAATTTGGTTCTGATCATAGTCCCATGATGTTTAAATTTAATCCTGATGCTGCTCCAATCAAGAAAGCTTTTAAGTTTCTGAATTTTTGGTGTAAGCACTCAATCTTCAAAGATGTGGTATTGCAAAACTGGAATGTAGACTTCATAGGTGATCCATTTTTTGTGTTCAATCACAAGCTTAAAAAACCGAAGAAAGCATTATCAACATGGAGTAGGCTACATATGGTGATATTTTCCAAAGAATTGCTAGTCTTGAGGAAGTGGTTCTAGTTCATGAAACGCAATTTGAGAGGTCTCCTATGTATCAAAATAGAGAAAGGTTACAGAAAGTTCAAGCAGCTGTGATTATATTTCTTGCATTGGAGGAAGAATTTTGGAAGCAGAAGGCTGGGATGTTATGGTTCCAAGATAGTGATAGGAATACAAAATTATTTCATGCACAAGTTAATGGTAGAAGAAAAAGATTAGAACTGAAAAGAGTGTAGAATTCTAATGGTAATTGGCTAGAAGACATTAATGATATGGCAGATGAAGCAGTAAGATTTTTCCAAGATCAGTTTCATATTCCTACATCTTTTGATATTCTTGATCATATACCTGCACTGGTGGATACTGCCCAGAACTTGGAATTAGTTCAACAACCTACTAAAGAGGAAATAAGGCATGCAATATTTAGATTAAATAGTGAAAGAGCAGGGGGTCCAGATGGCTTTACTGGATGATTTTTTTGCTTGTTGGGATATAATTGGTAATGATATTGTTGACATGGTGAAGGCTTTCTTTAATGGACATGAACTTCTCAGAAATGTGACCCATACTAATCTGGTGTTATTACCAAAGAAGAAAGAAGTGATAACTTTTTCAGATATGCGACCTATTTTAGTAATTTTGTTAATAAGATATTTTCTAGAGTTGTACATGAAAGGCTAGTTGTGTTGCTTCCAAACATCATATCTGAAGAGCAAGCTGGCTTTATAAAATGCAGGAGTATTCTAGAGAATCTTCTTTCAACTCAAGAGATCATCACAAATATTAGATTGGGAACCAAAGCTGGGCCAAATGTTGTTATCAAATTGGATATGGCTAAGGCATATGATCGACTGTCATGGTTGTTCCTAACCAAGGTGTTGAGGAAGATGGGCTTTGGGTAAAGATTTATTGGTTTGGTATATGGAATTGTTTCAAACCACTGATATTCTGTATTACTAAATGGGAAGCCTCATGGGTTCTTTAAATCAACAAGAGGGGTGAAACAAGGTGATCCAATATCACATACATTATTCATTTTGGCTGCAGAAGCATTGTCAAGAGGGCTGAATTCATTTCATAGAAACCTATACCTCTGTGGCTTTGGATTTCCCAAGTGAAGTCCAAAGATTAATCATCTTGCATATGCGGATGATACCATCATATTTTCTTCCTATGATGCAACATCTCTGAGATTAATCATGGAGGTTTTAGCAGGGTATGAGTCTGCTTCAGGGTAACTTATTAACAGGAGCAAGTCTGCCATATATCCACATCATTAAGCAGGGGAATAGGTGGTGGATAAGGAGAAAAGAACAACAAGTATTGCCAAAGAGGAATTCCCATTTACTTACCTTGGTTGTCCTATCTTCTATGCTAGCAGAAGGATGGACTATTATCAAGGTCTTATGACTAAGGTAATGGATAAGCTACAAGATTGGAAAGGTAAGATGCTATCTATAGGAGGAAGGGTTGTTCTTATCTCTCATGTTCTTCAGAGCATGCCATGCATCTTCTGTCCTCAGTTAATCCTCCACCTTATGTGATTAACAAACTGCAAAAAATATTTGTTGAGTTTTTTTAGAACAATACAGTAGGATTAGCAAATAGGCATTGGTCTTCATGGAGTACTCTATGTCTTCCTTGTGAGGAAGGGGGTGTTCGCTTTATATCCTTACATGATGTCTCCACAGCTTTTTTTTGTAAGTTATGGTGGAACTTTAGAACAAAACCTAGCTTATGAAGTTCTTTTATGACTGAAAACTATTGCAAGAAGTTGAATCCTATGATTGTCCCTTGGAGAGATGGATCTAATGTGTGGAGAAAGATGTTGGAGTGTAGGGATCTCACTGAGCATCAAATTTTATGGAAACCTAAGATGGGATCTTCAATATTTTAGTTTGAAAACCGGACAGGATTGGGTGCACTCTATTTTGTTACTCCTTCTGAGTTTGTGTGTGATGAATCCATACAAAACATATGTGATGTGGTGATCAATGACCAATGGGATAAGGAGAAGATTAGAGAGATATTACGAGAAGACTTAGAAAATCACATTCTGATGCATACGAAATCACCAGTCGTGCATGATGTGCTAGATAAGCCTTTTTTATGCTGGAACCAAGGGGAGAAATCAGTGTGAAATCGGCTTGGGAATTTTTGAGGAGAGTAACAAGCCTTGCAATGCATACAGGAACATTTAGGTGAATGGAATGCCTTTCAAAATTTCATTCTTCATGTGGAAACTGTGGAGGAATAAACTGCATTTGGATGATTTTTTCGGAAGAATACGGTACCTAATGGCTTCTAAATGTTAGTGTTGTGCTGATCCAAAGGAGGAGACAATGCAACATCATTTCTTCACATCATATGCAGCTGCTAAAGTATGGAAATATTAGGTATTGATGTGGAAGGAATCACAGTCCAACAGTCTATAACAAAATGTTGGACTGCAGATGTGATTCCCAGATTACAGCCTATATTGAAAGCATTACCAGTTGTTATTGTATGGGAGCTATGAAAGAGAAGGAATAGCTATAAACATGGGGATCCTATAACTGTTAACAGAGTTATTTATCAGGTGTCTACTACTATGAAATCCTTAATCCAATACATAAAACCAGCACTTCAAAGGGTACCACATAAATGGCCAGACAAGCTGAATATGATGAAGTCTTACTTGCCTAAATTGAAGTATACTAAGGTGATTTGGGAATGTCCAAGCCCAAGATGGATCAAGGTAAATACAGATGGGGCTTCTAGGGGAAATCCTCGAAGGAGCTCAATTTTGTATGTATTAAGGAATGAGGATGGTGATGTAGTATATAGATATGGAAAAGAGTGCAGGAATGGACAAATACTGAAGCTGAAGCAGAGGAAATTTTGGAAGCAATGAGGTTCTGTGTTGAAAATGACTATGTGCTTATTGAACTACACACTAACTCCATGATGTTTAAGAATCTATTAGCTGGAGAATGGAAAGTTTCATGGACCATATATACGCAGGTGGAGGAGACTAAGGAACTGATGGCAAAAAGTAATGTTAGTATGGTGCATACACTTAGATAGGGGAATAGTTTGGTTGATCATTTAGCTAACTATGCTTTGGATGTCGGACCTATTGTGGCACATAGCTTCTAGAATTAGAAATACAAGGGAGAAAGATAGTGAATAATGACACGTTTCAATGTCCTTATCTACGAGTAAAATTTTCAAGAAGTTAGGAGGAGAGGAAGTAACAAAGAGGACTTGCAGACTGCAGGCACCTGTCTTAGTTTGGCATACTGATATCAAGCAGGAGGAGAAGAAGATGGGTTGTTCAATTGTTAAGGAATTGTAGTTGTTGAAGCTGTAAAGTAATCTGGATACACGATACAATATGGGCTACTGTGATCAAGTCCTTAGGGAGGAGATCAAAATCCATAGCTTTTTCACTAACGGTGTTATCTATTTTGCAGGGAAAGATAGTATGTCCATGCCTCATCAACTGATCAACCTTCCATGGGTGGTATTAGCATTATGTGCTCATTCCCAAGATAGTGTATCAATGATGAGCACAAGCATGGAAGCGAGGAGGAGTTTCAATAGCCAAAGGTTAAACAATTGCTACTGGAACTATCACTATAAGAGGTTGCCCAGAACATTCTATAATGCAGCGTCATTTGAACCATCGAGGAGGTAGGACAGTTTGGAGATCACAAAGCCAAAGGATGGGTGGTGGAATACACAAATACATCCAGCTCTTTGGGCATCACATAAAGGGAGTCAGGCATTAAGATTTGCAGGAATGCATAATACTACAGATCACCATAACCAAATCCTTTGAGAGGAGGCCATGATGATTAGTTGTTATTCTAACCTTGTGTTCTTTTTTTTGCAGGGAACGATACTGTACCCATGACCTCCTATTTTCTGCTAATTCAATGGGTGGTATTAGCACATGTTTCTCATTCCCTTGAAGGAGTAACGATAGGAGGCACAAGCAGAGGAGTATGCATATTTTTGCCCAGAAATCTGAGTATCACACTTGAGCTGGGATTTTTGAACTCAATTATGGGAGATATGGATGCATTTAGTAATAAAGCACCAGCAAACCTTGATGTTACTATATCTCAGGAAGGGTGACAAGAATTAGTCAACACAGAGGAAAGCTGGAGATCACACGAGCAACTGCTACATCAGGGCAAATGCAAGCAAATCTTGCCCAGAATTTTGGTCATTATCATACTGGGCAGGGACTTTTGGCAATCAAAATTAGGGGGAAAAGGCTGCAGTGTGGACCTACACCCAACTTCATATATACAATGGGACATACCAAGAATGGTGCCAACCTCTGTGAGCACGTGATTTTTGCCCTACGTGAATTACTCGCAGAAAATTTAAAATAAAATAATTTTTCTTCGTTTGCAATTTTATGGATTTTTGTGATATTTTTAGTAATTGTTAGCACTTGTATGCGCGTGTTTGTTGTTTAAATTAATTTAAAAAAATACAAAAACATGATGCATTTACATTTAGGTTTCAATTTTACAACTAGGATTGATTAAGTAAGTAATTGATTTATAAAAAAATGGAAAATCACAAAAAATAACGTACTTTGCATTTTTAGTGTTTAATTGTGTGATTTGGTACTTAATTATTTGTGATAATTGTTATCTAGAGTTAATTAGCATTTTTAAGTTAATTTGGTTTTATAATTTAATTTAGGATTTTAGATTTTAATTTTGAAAAATAATTTAGGAAGAAAATAAAAGAAAAGAATTAATAAGAGAGGGGAACTCTGAATTGGGCCAAATCCATTTAGTTTGACAAGCCCAAACCAAACACACCCAAAACCCATCGAGAACCAGCCCAATACCCGTCCCAATCCGGTCAGACCCCTTATAATCCAAACGACATCGTTTAGGTTCGATTGATCCAAGCAGTTGGAACAATTCAATCAAATGATTAAAATCCCACCTCGTTACCCATTTATCTACCCGACCCACATCCCCTGAACCGGTCCAGCACCCCACTAAACCAAACGACCCCATTTTGTCTTAACAAATTAATCGGAGTCGTTGGATTCTAATTATCCAACGACCCAGATTAATTCGTGATTTTAATATACTCAATACCCTTACCTCCTCGTCTTTCTTCAGATTCCAAATCCAGCACCACCACGAACCACCGCTGACGGCCCGCAGGAAATCGCCCACGACGGCGGTCAGCCACCAATCACCACCAAAATTACACCCCAAACTCCCCTCAACCTCATCTTCCCAAATATCCAAACCACTCCCTTTTATTCACAGCTTAGCCCTTCGAATATTCAAAAAACCAAGCGGCTCTTCTGCCGTCCTCGGCGGCGCCGGCTCCGTTCACCTCTAAATTTACACCCTAGCCTCGTATCAACTTCACCATTCCAAATATCTGAACCATCTCCGTCGAATCCTGGCCAGGCTTCTCGAATCTTGAATCGAAGAAGTTCGGTCGAACCCTTGTTTAACCAATTAACCCCAAATTGACAGCATACAACCACCAGACTACCCTCACCTTAAATCTACAGCTAGTTCCCTTCGAATATCCCCGTGACTCGTCGAAATTTAAATAAAAATAGACCCGAAAAGGTTAAGTTCTAGAGTTCGTAGATACGTGGATGATTAAGACCAAACGAGACCTCGATCATGTGTTTTCATCTGAGAACACGTGATTGAGACCTCGTTTGGTTGAAATCAAGAATTCAAAGAAAAGAATTTCCGAATCTGGCCAGTTTAGGTAATCCCGTTTCATTTTTCCTCATTTCTTTTCTTTCATTGTTCTTGATTTTGTTGTTTTGTGAAGCTGTGTTTCTCAATATTTTTTCCTTTAGCTCGTTTAATTTCTGGTTCAATCAAATCTGTTACGTTAAATCTGTTTGCCATTTTGTTTAAACTTCTGATTCTGTTGGCTAGTATAGTCGTTTGGTGATTGATTGTTTCAAAGTTTGAATTTCAAAAGAGTCGGTCCTTAATTGTTTCATGTCAATTTCAGTTCCGAATTGTTTGTATGAGAAATATTTTTGACAGTGTAGTGGTAAAACATCTAGGATCAGAAATTGATACCCTGTGTTTCGGTCACCATTTGATTTCTGATTTAAAAGAACTGGTTGGCATATTTTTAGTATTCAGGTTTTAAAAGATAGACAACACATGATTTAAGGGGAACTTAATTTGAAAATATACCTAAGTGGCATGACAACACGGGATGTCAGGGCACGCCTGGATTTAAATATCAGGCTGCCCATACCAGTTGAATAAAATAATGAAAATGAGAGTAATGAGGTACTGACACTTCTGTTTTAGTGTTTTGAAAAGTGGGAAAATCAGAGAGTGATGGGGGATTTATTTGTTAATTAGGATTAAGTGCTCTTAAGAGCAGGAAGGGGTAAGAAATTTGATAAATACTGGAGATTATTGAGAGAAACGGGATCAGACCTTAGAACCCTGAAAGTTGAGAGAGAGGGAATACACTGGAAATACACACTGAGAGAGAGCACACATAAGAGAACTGAACACGTAATCTTTGAAACAAGTTTCTGATTCACTTGGGTGTGGGGAAGGAATTGATTGTGACTTTTTAAAGTTGGAGTTGAAGTGGCTGTGGTCTTGGTTCTACTGAAACTGTTTCCACCACTTATGCATCAAATTTTGCTTTTGGTTTTAACTTGAATCTGGGTGGTTTACGTTGCTGTTGTCTGTTGCTGGAATTGCTGCTGATCTTACTTCCCATTTCCCTTTGTTTCCAGGTATTCATTTGGCCTCCAATGATATATGAAGAACTGAATCAAGTGTATAACTAAGTTTTTTTGAAGAAATAATGAAATGCAGCCTATTTTCTCCTATGAATTTCTTATTGTTACACTTTAGCTTAAATGTCTAGCATAGTTGCATTTACTTTGCATCACTTGTAATAACTGGACTGTTTTGACTGTTTTTATTTTCAGAATTATATGAGTGTTGTGTTAATAATATTAGTTGTAGTATAGCTAATTCTAGTTTTTCTATCATTTTAATTTGATATTTAAACTCGTAAATAGGTATTGGTTCGAAATTGGGATCACGAATAGCACAAATGTTCATATTAATGTGAAATCCAGCATGTCTTGTAGCTTAACTTGTGCTAGTCACTCTAGTTTGCTCGTAATATACCTGCTAAAAAGTTAAACTTAAAGGAGTTCATCTATAATTCAAGACGGTAGGATACTTTACCTTTACATTGTATTTCAGATTAGTTTAGGGGTTCATGAGTTGCTTTTAGAACAATGGTTTAGAAATGAGCATGTAACAATTGAGATCTTCAGTAGTTGTTTCTAGATTCAAGGCCATGACCAAGTTTTTTTAAGGTGTATTAGTTGAAATTAAATGGCTGTTAAAGTTCCGGATTGAGTATGTTAATTATCAATATACGAACAAGTTAAATTTGTGTGTGACATTTGAATTGAACGGTTAGCATGCCTTTGGTTAGAGTAAGTCGGTCATTTGTTCACAAAATTGTTAGCATATCCAAATAGAAAATCAGTACTGGATCTGGGCTCATTTATGAGCCAAAGTAGTATAGCCTCTGTTAAATGGGATTTGGGCCCAGTTATTTAACAAGAAGCCCAAGTACCACCAGCTGTTTAAACTAATATTTTGTGCTAGATTGAGGACTGTTAGAGACGCCCCGAATGGGCTTGTGATGAGACCCACATTGGATAGCTTTTTTTTATAAAGATGAATACATTTTCATTCTTCTTGGGCTAGTTTCGGAGCCCAATGTGTTGAAGGTCGTAATTCTTTATTAGAGCTATTGGTGTAATTTTGTAAATGCAGGCCTTGGGCCTTCCAAGCTAAGTGGTAGACTCGAATTAAGGGTTCCCCAATAATGGAGATTGCCCTTGTTTGGGTTTGGACTTGATCTTGAGGCTCAAATTTTAGTTAATTAATAATAATTAATTAGGTCTTTATAGACAATCCTTAATAGATAATAATAGTTCATCTTTAGGATGTCCTTTTAAAAATAAATAGAGGTGCGCCGTGCCAAACAAAATTCACAAACTGCGTGGCACTCTTTAATTACTTTTTTTAAAATCTTTAGAACTCGGACGTGCCATTTAGCAAATTTTCATGGCCTCCCGCAAAGTTAACAACGCGTTAGTCGCTTTAGGCGCGTTATTTAATAATTTTACCTTCTTAAACTCAGGTGTGCATTTCATGTGACTCAAATCCAAATCCTAAAATGTTGAATAAAATGAATTTTAGATTGCGGGTGAATTTCATGTGACGCGATCCAAAGACACATTTTAAACGATGTTCAATATTCTCTAAAAATTGAATAAAAGTGATTAAAAGTCAAAATCTGCACATAGGTTCAAAACATACTAAAATCAGATAATTAAGCCGAATATGACAGTTGAGCGACCTTGCTAGAACCACGGCACTTGGAAATGCCTAACACCTTATCCCATGCTAACAGAATTCCTTACTTAGATTTCTGGTTCGCGGATTGTTAAACAGAGTCATTCTTTTCCTCGATCCGGGATTTTTAATCGGTGACTTGGGACACCATAAATCTCCCAAGTGGCGACTCTGAATATCTTGATAAATAAATCCCATTTTGATTGTCATTTAATTGGAAAAACTCCCTCTGTTATATCCCTTCACGGGATGTAGTAGGAAAAAGGAGGTGTGACAGCTCTGGCGACTCTGCTGGGGACATTAACCCAGAACCGCTGGTTCAGGGTTAGAAATTCGAGCTTAGAATACTTGATATATTTGGATTTATTTATTATCTGGTTTTATTCACATGTTTGGACCTAATGTGCTAAATGCTGCTTTTTACCGCTTTGATATTGGTGAACTGTATATAAATTGTTATGAATCCTTCTTCTCTCTGAATCTTCTATATCATGGAGAAGGGTGCACTTCGTGTGACTTCCCTTCTGTTTAGAGTCATTTCCCATTTAGAACGAGGTTCGGATAAGTTGCTAAGCTGGCGGAGCTTCTGTATCCCTGGTACGCTGTCCCCCTCGGCTCGAGTTGTCCACTCGGGTAAGCCAGGTCTAGAACAATAAACTCAGGGTTTTAAACCTAGAATAACAAAGCCTCATGCCGGATCCTTAGTAGGAACGTTTGTTTGCATCATGTGCATTTGACTTAGGGGACTCAACGCAGGGGTTGGGTCTATCTAGGACAGGTGTACCTGAAATGGAAAAGACCATCCTGATGCATCTTACTTGCTACTTGTGCATTTATTTGTTTCAGACTTGCATGCTGACCGACTTTTTGAATATTGAAAAAAAAACAAGAAAAAAAATAAAGAGAGAAATAGCAGTGTAGAGGGTTAAGGGAGTTAATCACATGTTTTAAAAAATACCAATGTCCGAATAGTGCCGAAACTCTACCGAATTTTTGAGAAAATTGAAAGAAAAAAAAAGAAAGAGTTTTTATTTTATTTGCCATTGAACAAGAAAAAGAAAAAAAAAGTCTTGTTTTCAAAAATAGTTTATTTGCCAATGAAAAAAGAAAAAATGTTTTTGTTTCCAAAAAATAGTCTGTTTATTTATCCGAACTACGTCAGTTTGATTCTCACCGGATCTGAGATACGTAGGCAACCCCCATCGGGTCCAACTTCCCTTTTTGCAGAAATAGCCCCAAAACAATTAAAAAAAATTTAGTGTTGTCATAAATAAGTTAGGTGATGCCATTCTTGTCTGAAATAAGGCAAATGTCCCCAAAAGGACGCCAGAAGGCCATTTTTTGCAAGAACAGCCACCCTGAGTCATTTCTTACGGTTAACAGATACAGCCTTAAAATCTTCCTCCTTGAAGTGCTAAAAGGTCGTATTTGCAAAACCAGTATGTGAGTTTTCTTAAAAAGTAATCTTTTTGAAAAAAAGTTTTTTTTTGAGTCATTAAAATCAGCTTAAATAAATGTGCAGGATGAGCATAATTGAAATTGGACCCTTCACAGTCCTTAAAGAGATCCCTTTGAAGCTCCATCTGTGGCGGTATGACTTAGGCAAGGGTAGTAGAGAGACAGTGGTGAAGGTTCTGGGCGGTCTCGTTGGGTTATTGAACATCAAGACAAGGCAGGATATTATTGAAGCATTGATACCTTTTTGGGACCCCACTCGCAATGTGTTCCGGTTCTCATATTTTGAGCTCACGCCCACGTTGGCGGAGATGGCAGGTTATGCAGGCCTCAACGGAAACCAGAGAGGTCGATATCCTTTGTCACCAAGACCGGTATCTCCACACCGATTTTTGGACTTACTGAGTATTAGTCGTGATGTTCAGAACGAGGATTTGTCCCAAGGATGTTGTACTCTCATGTTCTTGTATCAACGTTATGGTAATCCTCGGGGTTTCGAAGAGCCGAATCTTGGGTTAACAAATGCCGAAAATAGAGACAAATGGGAGGCGAGGCGAGGTTTGGCATTCATAACAGCATTCTTAGGGGTGCTGATCTGTCCACGCAAAGATACTAAGATAGAAATGGGCCTCGTGGGGATGATCGATGTTGCGATCAAAAAGGCCAACAGCACTGTAGTTCCTTTGATTCTGTCAGAAATCTACCCAGCTTCGACTTTCTGCCAGGAAGGAGGAAGATTTTTTCAGTGTTGCAATTTGCTACTTCAACTGTGGATGCAAGATCACCTTTGTCATCAGGCGAAATATATGAATGCTGGTCTGACCGGGTTAAAATGCATTGAAAAGTTTGACAAACGAGTAACAGGTATTGAATTTCCAGAAGGTACTAAAGTTTGGTTTGAGCAACTAAAATCCTTAACATCCGATAAAATTGAATGGGCATTTGGGTTGCTTCCCGCCACTGAAGCGATACACATGTCGGCTAAAGAATGCTACATTCTCTTAATGGGCATCCGGAGCATCCAGCCATATGCTCCCCATCGGGTATTGCGGCAGTTGGGAAGGTTTCAAACTGTCCCTAATGCTGAAGACCTGAGCAAACAAGTCATCGAGTTAGGTCCTAGAGCTGCATTTCCAGAAGATAGAATTCGCAAGTTATAGAATGAGTGCAAATTCCTCGAGCCCAGAACCATGGTCCGAGATTTAGCTAGAGGCAAAGTGGACCCAAAGTATAAGGTATGGTTTGAGAAGAGATTCCATATTCCCCTAAGACCTACTAAAAGAGCCCATATCCAACAATTTATGGATGACTCACGAGAACAATGGGGTTGGCTGGAAAAGGAAGAAGCCTACAGGGCCAAAATAAGCAAACTAGAGAAGAAGGCCATACAACTTCAATTTGAAAAAGGTGTTCAAGCCGTTGCAGACGAGGGGGAGAAGAAGAGCCTAACCCAAGAAAATGAGGCCCTTAAGGCTTAGATCTGAAAAATGAGAACAGCTATCAGAAAACCAGAAAGGAGCCAGGCTGACTAAAGACTCATACATGAACTAAAAGGGAAAGCCCGCGAATGGCAAGAGGGCTTGGAGAGATCTGAAGCCAGCTTGGCAAGGATCCGAGCTAGGTGGACAATGGTCGCAAAAGAGCGGGCACTTCACATACAGCAGATGAAGATGGACTATGAGGGGAGCGTCACTTTCCTAAGAGGAATAATAGCCACTCTTGAAGATAGGGTATTCAGGCAAGATATAGATTCCAGAGCGGATAGGAAGCACTGCTACGACCTGATGGCACGGATGGAGGAACAAATGCATAAGTTTCAAGATCAACTCCTTCATAATTCTCGAGTGCTGAAAACCCGGGATCAACAGATAGGGCGGCTGCTGCAGGAAAAGAACAGGATTAGAGAAGAGGTCGCAAACATCGCACATTACATTATTGCAAAGTGCCGGGCGTGTGAGAACATGACCCGTACCACCTTTTTTGCGGCAGTGATGACATTTGTCCGGCAAATAATGAGAGATTTGGATAGGCTCCAAAGGGATCTCACACAAAGGCCCGCGGCAAGGCAGAATGATGCCTCACGTGCCCCAGGAAATTTTAAGGCATTAATGTACTCTTAATCTTTGTTTTGGGTCTGTATTTTCATCATTAAAGTTTGTAAGTCGGATTCTCTTCAAGTTTGCTTTGTTTGTCTTTTCAAAGTTTGTAACTTCTTCCAAGTGTTATAAGAGCAGTCATTTTTGAAAATATTTGGCTACGTATTTTTCAACGGTCAGAACTATGCATGGTCTGATTCATATGGGGATATGATAAGTAGGCAATCTACATAAGATTCGACCACCACTAACAGAAGAAAAAGAAAAGAAAGGGAAAATGAAAATGACCAAAATAGGGGAAAGTTTGAGGGATATTAAAAAAGGGGCACAATTGTGAAAAGCAGGAATGACGCACGCAGTTGAAGCAAATACATGATAGAAATGGTTAACTGCCTAGGTGCATTGCACCCCAACGTGCAATTGCATATAGGTAAAAATCAAAAAACTAACAAGTTTGTGTCATCTCCAGAGAATTCAAGCAGTTAGTTTACCTAAAGCGTACTGGCATATTACCATTATCAAACTAGATCAAAGGGACCGATACCAGTGATCATGTCTAGCCCCGATAGAGAAGGAAGTACTGAGGTAGAAGAGGCAGACGTGCAAGCGATGAAAGATGAGATGTATAAGTTGAAACAAAAGATAGCTGAGAAGTACCAGGCTTGGACGAGCGGTCAGCCACCACCAGCCTACCCCGCTAACCCTACTCTCCTCCCAATACCCACCCAGTCTCCGGAACAGCTTGTTTCGGATTTATCCCCTAATTTTCAACATCATCAGGGAACCACCTCCCAAACACCACAAATCCCACAAACAGTTCCATACCCTCCACCAATTACCCCTGTCCTTGTGGCACCTGTACCAACCCCACTCCACAGGTCTTCCAGTGAGCATGTGTTCCAAACGCAGGATAATCAATATTACCCTCCCGAACCCACCTTCAAAGCACCTGAACTGTACCTTTACCATCCCTAATTTGGTATCTCCGCATACCAAGAATCCGGAGCAGGAAGAAATGTTTCGAAAAGTAAAAAGCTTGGAGCAATCCTTCAGGAATATGCAAGGTTTGGGCGGCCAAGTCAGTGTGGCGTATAAGGATTTATGTTTGTTCCCAGATGTTCCGCTACCAGCGGGATTCAAGATGCCTAAGTTTGATCTATATGACGGGCGTGGTGATCCGGTGGCACATTTGCTAGGATTTTGCAGCAAAATGAGAGGGGCGGGTGGAAAGGATGAGTTACTGATGGCATATTTCAGCCAGAGTTTGAGCGGATCTGCATTAGTGGTATATGCGACAAGACCATGGTAGGTGGTACACCTGGGATGATTTGGCACAAGCATTCACCGGCCACTTCCAGTACAGTCTACAAATCATTCCAGATCGTCTGTCATTGATAAAACTGGAGAAAAAAACCCGGAGAGAGTTTCAAGGAATACGGTTTCCGTTGGAGGGAACAAGCTTTGAGGGTCGACCCTCCGATGAAAGAGGGAGAGATGATTGATTACTTTTTGCAAGCATTGGAGCCGACTTGTTATGGTCACTTGGTAACGGCGATTGGCAAGTCTTTCAATGAGGTTGTGAAAATGGGCGGCATGATCGAGGAAGGACTTTAGTCCAACAAGATCCTGAGTTACTCAGCGATCAAAGCAACCACTCAAGCTATCCAAAGCGGCACCGGGGGTGTGCTTGGGAAGAAGAATAAAGAAGACGTTGCGACGATCGAGTCAAGAGCTTGGACCCGAGGCCGCTCACCCTACTATAACCATCCTCTATCCCACCCTCAAACTTACCCCCACACTCCATATAGCCTACCCCAACACTACTACCCACATCCTGAAACTCCTTTTTCTGTTCACCACGCCCAAGCATACAGCCAACCTCTGGCTCACAACCAATGGCGTGCTCCCGCTCCGAAGAATAGAAACCCTCCCGGTTAGAATTTCCGACCTAATCCAGCATTCAGGGGTGACAGGGCGCAAAACAAGAAAACATTCACTCCATTGGGGGGATCATATGTCAGTCTGTTCCACAGGCTCAAACAACTGAATATGCTAAGGTCAATACCATCTAAACAGCCAAACCCACCTCCAAAAAACCTTGATTACTCGGTCAGTTGCGAGTATTGTTCGGGTACCCCGGGGCATGATACCGAGAAGTGTTGGCACTTGAAGAGTGCAATAAAAGAGCTCATTGACACTAACATAATTAAAGTGCAAGCTCCTGAGGTACCTAACATCAATAGGAATCCAACCCCTGCCCACCCAGAGGCGAACATGATTGAAATTGTGCATAAAAGCGGAGAGCAGAGGAATCCATCACAGATAGTAATGACAATTCGGTCCAGTGAGACAAAGATAATTGAACAACCAATAGGGGAAAGGTCGGCGCTCGAGTTGATTGAAAAGAGCGTTGGGACATCTGCGGTAGTGAGCAAGGGGTCTCCAAGCCAAATCACAATGAGACGAGAGAAAGTAAAGGTGATTGTGCCGGGAGCAGTCAGCAGACCCGTCATAACTGTGGAAGGGGCCCGTGTCGATCAAGTCATCATCAAGCCGGTAACCCAATTACCGATAATCAGCAGCAAGGCCGTTCCGTGGAACTACGGACGGGTGGCGGTGATGTATAAAGGAAAGGAGGTCATGGAAGAGGTTTGTGAGGCCCAAGGGTTAACTCAGTCAGGAAGATGTTTTGCTCCCGCAGATTTGAGGAAAGCCAAAGATAATTCAGCTTCAGCAAAGAAACCCGTGACCGAAGAGGAAGCGGAAGAGTTTCTAAAAAAGATGAAGATGTATGATTATTCCATTGTAGAACAGTTAAAGAAAACACCGGCATAGATTTCCTTGCTTTCATTATTGATCCACTCGGATGAACATTGCCGAGCGTTAATGAAAATCTTGACGAGGCACATGTCCCTGACAAAATCACTATGAATCACTCGGAGAAAATAGCCAACAAAATCTTCGAAGTGAATAAGGTCACTTTCTCTGATGATGAATTGCCCGTAGAGGGCACAGAACATAACAGGGCCCTTTATTTGGCAATAAAATGTGAGAGCTCTGTGGTCACACGGGTATTGGTTGATAACGGTTCGAGTGAAAACATCTATCCTCTCTCCACTCTAACCAAACTGAAAGTAGAGGATGGGAGGATCCACAAGAACAGTATCTGCGTGCGAGGATTCGATCGCGGGGGCAAAGACTCAGTCGGGGACATAGTGTTGGAGTTGACGATAGGACCAGTGGAGTTCACAATGGAATTTCAAGTACTGGATATAGCTGTCTTATACAATCTGCTATTGGGCCGACCGAGGATCCATGCCGCTAAAGCAGTACTGTCAATGCTTCATCAGATGATCAAGTTCGAATGGGACAGGCAGAAGATAGTGGTGCATGGGGAAGAACATTTGTGCACACACACCGACACCATTATGCCATTTATAGAAATGGAAGATGACAAGAGGACATGGGTCTATCAAGTTGCAGACACAATGACAGTCGAGAAAGTGCAAGAGGGGAAGTGTATCCCTAACCCGAAGGTAACAGCTGCATCGGTCATGGTAGCATATGAAATGTTGAAGAATGGGTTCGTACCAGGGAAAGGTCTAGGATCTACTTTGTAACGCATCATTCAACCAGTGTCCCTCCCTGGAAATGCGGGAACTTTTGGTCTAGGATTCCAACCCACGACCGCAGACATAAGAAGAGCCAAGAAGTTGAAACAGAGGGCATGGATCCTTCCAAAGCCAGTCCCACGTCTCTCCCGGTCATTTGTCAAAGCGGGCACCAGAAAACGACCAGCGACGACAATTCCCAAGGATAAGGTTATCGCTGATAAGAAGTTGATAGAAAGATTTGAGCAGCTGTTTAGCGAGGTGAACATGTTAGAACTCGGCGAGGGTCCTAGCCACGTAGAAATACTGTTTGTTAGGCCAAAAGCGAAGATTAATAATTGGAAGGCTACTCCTCTCCCTACCCGGAGGGAGCCTTGGTAGTCTGCTTTGATTTTTCTTTAAGTTTGTATGGATTATTTCAGGGTTGTAATCCGAATTTCAGTTTGTTTTTAAGTATGCAAACCTTGTTATCTTCCATTTTTCAATGAAATGCAATTTCTTCCTGTTTTTCACTCCTGATAAATTTTATATTTTGTTTTCTTCTTTTCTTTTCTGTACAGTTCCTTTTATGCCGGTTCTAATAATATGACGTGCATAAGGAACCCTCAAACTAGTCTAAGAAATCAATTTGAGATAATAATTCAAGAGGTTGAGTGTGATTACAAGTCAGAATTTGACAAAGATGAGGCTCTTGAGGAGATTAGTAAGGAATTAAGTCATTTTAACGAAAAACCTAAGCCCAATTTGAATGATACCGAGGCCATCAATTTGGGGGATGCAGGTAACATCAGAGAGAGTAAAATAAGCATCAATCTCGAACCCAAAACTCGGAAAGAATTAATCGAAACACTCATGGAATACAAAGATGTGTTTGCATGGTCGTATGACGACATGCCAGGTTTAAGCATTGATCTAATGGTTCACAAATTACCCATTGATCCGACATTTCCTCCTGTCAAGCAAAAATTGAGAAAATTCAAAACTGACATGAGTGTGAAGATTAAGGAAGAAATAACCAAGCAGCTGGATGTGAAGGTTATTCGAGTCACTCGATATCCTGAATGGTTGGCCAATGTAGTGCCAGTACCGAAGAAGGATGGCAAGATCAGAGTATGTGTTGATTATCGCAATCTGAACAAAGCAAGCCCAAAGGATAACTTCCCATTGCCCAATATCCATATCCTGATTGATAATTGTGCGAGGCGTGAGACTGGATCTTTCATGGATTGCTATGCTGGGTATCATCAGATCCTGATGGATGAAAAAGATGTAGAGGAGACGGCATTCATCACGCCGTGGGGAACTTATTGCTACAGAGTAATGCCATTTGGCCTGAAGAATGCTGAGGCAATGTACATGCGAGCAATGACCACTGTGTTCCATGATATGATCCTCAAAGAGATTGAGGTATATGTGGATGATGTAATCATCAAGTCAAAGTAGCAGGCCGACCACGTCAGAGATTGGAGGAAGTTCTTTCAGAGGCTTCGCAGGTACGCCATTAGACTTAACCCTGCCAAGTGCACATTTGGCATTCCATCAGGAAAACTATTAGGGTTCATAGTCAGTCGCCGTGGCATCGAGTTGGACCCATCCAAGATCAAAGCTATCCAGGAATTACCGCCTCTGAAGAACAAGACTGAAGTGATGAGTCTGTTAGGAAGGTTGAACTATATCAGCAGGTTTATTGCTCAACTCACATCAACTTGTGAACCTATTTTTAGGTTATTGAAGAAGGATGTCGCGGTCAAATGGACTGAAGAATGTCAAGAGGCATTTGATAAGATAAAGGGGAATTTGTCAAGTCCACCTGTGTTGGTCCCACCTGAACCAGGAAGACCTTTGATTCTTTATGTGACGGTCTTGGAAAATTCATTTGGCTGTGTACTGGGGCAACATGACGTCACCGGCAGGAAGGAACAAGTCATCCACTATCTTAGCAAGAAGTTCACGGCTTATGAGGTTAAGTACACTCACCTTGAGAAGACATGTTGTGCCTTAACTTGGGTAGCTCAAAAATTGAAACATTATTTGTCATCTTACACTACTTACCTCATTTCCCGCTTGGATCCGTTGAAGTATATCTTTCAAAAGCCTATGCCCACGGGGAGACTTGCAAAGTGGCAGATTTTACTCACGGAGTTTGACATTGTGTATGTGACAAGGACTGCGATGAAAGCCCAAGCGTTGGCTGATCACTTGGCCGAGAACCCGATCGATGAAGAATATGAGCCGCTGAAGACTTATTTTCCTGATGAGGAGATGATGCATATTGATGAGCTGGAACTAATTAAAAAACTCGGTTGGAAATTGTACTTTAATGGGGCTGCAAATATGAAAGGGGTTGGAATAGGGGTTGTGCTTATTTCCGAAACAGGACATCAATGTCATGTTACGGCTCAGCTTCGATTTTATTGTACCAACAACATGGCTGAATATGAGGCATGAATTTTGGGTTTACGGTTAGCTACGGATATGGACGTCCAGGATGTTTTGGTCTTGGGAGACTCGGACCTCCTGGTACATCAAATTCAAGGAGAATGGGAAACACGGGATTTGAAACTCATACCATATCGATAATGTTTGCATGATCTATGTCAATGGTTTCGATCAGTGGAGTAAAGGCACATCCCAAGAGTCCATAACGAAGTTGCCGATGCTTTGGCTACATTAGCATCAATGTTGCATCATCCAGACAAAGTTCATGTCGATCCATTGCATATCCAAGTTCGTAATCAGCATGCTTATTGTAATATGGTGGAAGAGGAACATGATGGCGAACCATGGTTCCATGATGTCAAGGAGTACCTCAGAATGGGAATATACCCGGTTCAAGCCACAGGAGATCAAAAGAGAGCAATTCGATGGTTGGCAAGTGGATTTTTCCTCAGTGGAGGAGTGTTGTATAAAAGAACACCAGATCTTATATTGTTAAGATGCATAGATACTAAACAAGCTACGGCAGTCATGACGGAAGTACATTCTGGAGTTTGCGGGCCGCACATGAGCGGATATATATTGGCGAAGAAGATCCTTCGAGCAGGGTATTATTGTCTCACTATGGAGCGAGATTGTATCAGCTTTGTGCGCAAATGTCATCAATGCCAGATACACGGGGATTTGATTCACTCTCCGCCATCGAAATTGCACACAATGTCGGCAACGTGGCTCTTTGTTGCTTGGGGCATGAACGTCATTGGGCCCATTGATCCAGCAGCATCCAACGGGCACAGGTTCATTCTGGTGGCCATTGATTACTTCACCAAATGGGTTGAGGCTAGAACTTTCAAGTCTGTAACCAAGAAGGCAGTAGTTGATTTTGTACACTCCAATATCATCTGTCGATTTGGTATCCCAAAGGTAATCATCACAGATAACGGTGCTAATCTTAACAACAATTTGATGAAAGAAGTATGTCAGCAGTTTAAGATTACACATCGCAATTCCACCCCATATCGTCCTAAAGCGAATGGAGTAGTTGAGGCAGCCAACAAAAATATAAAGAAAATACTGAGGAAAATGGTAGAAAGTTCCAGGCAATGGCATGAGAAGTTACCATTTGTGTTATTGGGTTATCGCACTACTGTTCGTACGACAGTAGGTACAACTCCTTATTTGTTGGTATATGGCACTGAAGCAGTGATTCCTGCGGAAGTCGAAATCCCGTCTCTTCGGATTGTCGCTGAGGCTGAGATCGATGATGATGAGTGGGTCAAAACCTGTTTGGAGCAGTTGAGTTTAATTGATGAAAAAAGATTAGCAGCAGTATGTCATGGCCAATTGTATCAAAAGGGGATGGCAAGAGCGTATAACAAGAAGGTGCATCCCAGGAGGTTTGAAGTCAGGCAGCAAGTGTTGAAACGGATCTTTCCACATCAGGCTGAAGCAAAGGGCAAGTTCGCCCCGAACTGGCAATGACCGTTCATTGTAACCAGAGTATTGTCCAATGGCGCTTTATGTTTAACAGATATTGAAGGAAAATGCATAGATATGGCTATCAATTTAGATGCGGTAAAAAGATATTATGTATGATTTCTTTAGTAAAATCATTGATTGTTTGTACTTGGCATTATCTCAAAGGTTGAAATGACGAAGGCAATTTATTCTGCTATCCAAAGACTTTACCCTTTGTTCACCCTTTTTAAGCCTTATTTATTTTATTCCATACCCTCTTTTGGAATCAATAACCAAGAAGAAAAGAAAAGAGAAGAAAGAAAAGAAAAAATAAAATGTAAAGAAAAGGAAAATGGAAAAGAAAAATAATTGAAAAGAAAAATTGTAACAACAAGGAATTTGGGTGAACTACGTTTGACCTGATTCCTCTTAAGGATACATAGGCAGCTTCACGGCATGGTCATAGGAAAGTAAAACTCAAAAGGTCCCCCAAGCAAGAAACTGGGGCAAAACTCATGTTTGAAATGAGAAAGTTGGTTCTAAAAGTTGTAATTCTAAACCGTTGGATTTGGTTTGAACTTTTCGATACCCTTTTCTTTCCAAACCTATCCAAGAACCCATACTAACATCCAAAGAAAGACCTCCCAATCAGTTTTCGAGAGGTGCCAAGTCAAGCAAGTATAGATAGTGTATATCAGGGGCAACACCCCGGTTTTAAGCAAGAAGAATCTAAAAATAAGAGAGTCTATTTAGTGAAAACCCGCAAGGGCACTGAATGGCGATGTAAGTTGAGAGAAATCTAAAAAGGAGAGAGTCTTTTTAGTGAAAACCCACAACGGCACTGAAAGGCGATGTAAGTCGAGAGAAATCAAAAAATGAGAGAGTCTTGTTAGTGAAAACCCGAAAGGGCACTGTAAGGCGATGTAAGAAGCCCAAAAAATGAGAGAGTGTTATTGGTGAAAACTTTCACAGGCACCATAAGGCAACAAAGAACTGAGAAAGGAACGAGCAAGTTAAGGTTGATGGCAGAAATCTGTCGGGGCATCAAGCAGAACAAAGATAGAATTGAATCATGAGAATTTTGAGGCAGGAGCGAGACAACTGGAAATTGATTGAAATGAATAGACTGGGTTGATTAATCCGAAATGCACAACATGATCATTGGGATCGGTTTATCCCGTTCGGATAAGTCATTTTTCTTTTCTCAAACGGTCTTCTAAAGGAAGATTCTCTTTTATTCTTATCTTTTGAAATCATCGCATTTATTTTCTTTTGGCTAAGGCTTTTACAATAATAAATTGATTCTAACAAATAAGGAGGAATTTCAAAGCTTACTACTAGTTTCCAATATGGCGCGAAGTGAAGTGTGGCTAGGACAGGACGACGATGATATGTTGAGACGTGAAAGGCGTCATTGGAAATCCAAATGATGAAATGGTCTGAGATTCCGTGAAGGGAATGGGATCGGATAAGAAAGGCTAGAAGCGGAAAGTAACAATTTGGAAGTTTGTGGATAAGGGTTAGTCAGAGGGTCGGAAATTATCGACCGAGGTCAAGGCAGGTGGACAAAACCAAGTATGGAAAGGAGAGAAGGGAAAAACCACCCCCAGCAGGAATATCACATCCAATCACCCACTTTAAACAGACCGACTTTTTTTTGTGTTTGAAACAGGGACAGGAAATGTTGTTGATAGAGAATTTCTTCGCGGAAAAAGAGCAACGTACACACAAAGTGGGGAAAATGGACGTGATTCAGGATTTATGTGAGACATAGAGGACGGGAAGATGTCGGTTCATGAGCAATGCAACAAACAGAGGATATTGGGTCCAAACGAAGAAACGACGTTTTAGGGATACGGATGACAGAGAAAGTGGTTAGTCAATAAACATGCAAGATCTTCGAGTAGAAATCAGCGGTCATGGGAAATATATGGGGTCAGATAAGCATACTAGAAATAATAGTTGGGGAGTTTGTAACTAAGGAGTAGTCAGAAGGTCGGAAGTTTTCAACCAAGCTCAAGGCAGTCGGACGAAGCAGAGCATGGAAAGGATCGAAGAAAAAAAAACATCCCCAGCAAGAGTATCACAACCAACCAACACATTTTAAACTGACGAGATTTTCTGTGATTGAAACAAGGGCAAAAAATCTCGGTTGTTTCGAAGAATTCCCCCGTAAGGAAAGGCAAGCACCAAACAAAACAAGGAAGACAACTGAAGTTTCAAGGGAGAGCAAGTTAACATAAGTTTTGAGGGAATGCAGTTTCGAAGGAAGAAAATTCAAGTATCAAGGGAAAATGGTTCAAAATGCGAGGGAAAACAATTTTAAGTAACAAAAGAAGACAGTTTGAGTTGTTTGAAGTCAGGAGCGCGCCTGGAGAACAGAGGTGTAATTTTTAAAGTTTTGAAGTCAGGAGCCCGCCTGGAGAACAGAGGTATAATTGTTAAATTTGTGAAGTCAGGAGCCAGCCTGGGGAACAGAGGTGTAGTTGTTAAAGTTTTTGAAGTCAGGAGCCCGCCTAAAGAACAGAGGTATACATTTTAAGGTTTAAAAGTCAGGAGCCCGCCTGGAGAACAGAGGTATAATTGTTAAAGTTGAAGTCAGGATTCCGCCTGGAGAACAGATGTGTAATTTTTAAAGTTTTGAAGTCAGGAGCCCGCCTGGAGAACAGAGGTATAATTGTTAAAGTTGTGAAGTATGGAGCCCGCCTGGAGAACAGAGGTGTAGTTGTTAAAGTTTTTGAAGTCAGGAGCCCACCTGGAGAACAGAGGTGTACATTTTAAGGTTTTGAAGTCAGGAGCCCGCTTAGAGAATAGAGGTATAATTGTTAAAGTTGAAGTCAGGAGCCCGCCTAGAGAATAGAGGTATAATTGTTAAAGTTGAAGTCAGGAGCCCGCCTGGAGAACAGAGGTGTAATTGTTAAATTTGTGAAGTCAGGAGCCCGCCTGGAGAACAGAGGTGTAATTTGTAGAGTAGTGAAGTCAGGAGCCCGCCTGGAGAACAGAGGTGTAATTGTAAAAGTTGTGAAGTCAGGAGCCCGCCTGGAGAACAGAGGTGTAATTGTTAAATTTGTGAAGTCAGGAGCCCGCCTGGAGAACACAGGTGTAATTTGTAGAGTAGTGAAGTCAGGAGCCCGCCTGGAGAACAGAGGTGTAATTGTAAAAGTTGTGAAGTCAGGAGCCTGCCTGGAGAACAGAGGTGTAATTGTAAAAGTTGTGAAGTCAGGAGCCCGCCTGGAGAACATAAGTGTAATTGTTAAAGTTGTGAAGTCAGGAGCCCGCCTGGAGAACAGAGGTGTAATTTGTAGAGTAGTGAAGTCAGGAGCCCGCCTGGAAAACAGAGGTGTAATTGTAAAAGTTGTGAAGTCAGGAGCCCGCCTGGAGAACAGAGGTGTAATTGTAAAAGTTGTGAAGTCAGGAGCAATTTGTAGAGTAGTGAAGTCAGGAGCCCGCCTGGAGAACAGAGGTGTAATTATTAAGATTGTGAAGTGAGGAGCCCGCCTGGAGAACAGAGGTGTAATTGTTAAAGTTTGAAGTCAGAAACCCAACACGTACAACATAGATGTAATTTTAAAATGTTGAAGTCAGAAGCCCGCCTGGAGAATAGAGGAATATAAGTCAAGAAATCGGTGCGAGACAGCAACAAAGGAATTGCTATAAGAGAATACCAGACAACAAGACAACAAGAAATACAAGAACAAGTTTGAAGGTCTAGATAGGATTTTGTAATTCATAAACTATAGTTTAGTCTAGCTTTTTATTTTCTTTTAGAATAGTGTAATAAGGAGGTCAGCAAACAGTAGTAGCAAAAGCAGTGACAATTGAAACCACAGCTTCATGGTAGTCCCAGCTACCAAAACATCCCGAACTACATTGACCTGATTCCTTTTTAGTCAAGGATATGTAGGAGACCTTTGAAGCAAAGGTTCGGTCAAAGCCTTTCAAAAAATGCTTCACACGGGGTGTTCAAACAGGCAAAAATCGCTCGTATCCGCTCACTTTGTCTTTGCACGAAAACTCTTCGTGTTTGCGGGCAAAGGAGGGCAGTTGTGAGCACGTGATTTTTGTCCTACGCGAATTACTCCCAGAAAATTCAAAATAAAATAATTTTTCTTCATTTTCAATTTCATGGATTTTTTTGATATTTTTAGTAATTGTTAGCACTTATATGCGCGTGTTTATTGTTTAAATTAATTAAAAATAATAATAAATACAAAAACATATTGCATTTACATTTAGGTTTCAATTTTACAAATAGGATTGATTAAGTAAGTAATAGATTTATAAAAAATGAAAAATCACAAAAAATAATGTACTTTGCATTTTTAGTGTTTAATTGTGTGATTTGGAACTTAATTATTTGTGATAATTGTTATCTAGAGTTAATTAGCATTTTTAAGTCAATTTGGTTTTATAATTTAATTTAGGATTTTAGGTTTTAATTTTGGAAAATAATTTAGGAAGAAAATAAAAGAAAAGAATTAATAAGAGAGAGGAACTCGGAATTGGGCCAAATCCATTTAGTTTGAGAGGCCCAAACCAAACACACCCAAAACCCATCGAGAACCAGCCCAATACCCGTCCCAATCCGGTCTGACCCCTTATAATCCAAACGACGTCGTTTAGGTTCGATTGATCCAAGCCGTTGGATCAATTCAATCAAACGATCGAAATCCCACCCCGTTACCCATTTATCTACCCGACCCGCATCCCCTGAACCGGTCCAGCACCCCCACTAAACCAAATGACCCCGTTTTGTCTTAACAAATTAATCAGAGTCGTTGGATTCCAATTATCCAAGGACCCAGATTAATTTGTGATTTTAATATACTCAATACCCTTACCCCCCACCCAAGCCAGACCCCTATCTCCTCGTCTCTCTTCAGAGACCAAATCCAGCACCACTACGAACCACCGCTGACCGCCCGCCGAAAATCGCCCACGGCGGCGGTCAGCCACCAATCACCACTAAAATTACACCCCAAACTCCCCCCAACCTCCTATTCCCAAATATCCAAACCACTCCCTTCGATTCATAGTTTAGCCCTTCGAATATTCAAAAAACCAAGCGGCTCTTCTGTCGTCCTCGGCGGCGCCGACTCCGTTCACCTCCAAATTTACACCCTAGCCTCGCATCAACTTCCCCATTCCAAATATTTAAACCATCTCCCTCAAATCCTGGCCAGGCTTCTCGAATCTTGAATCGAAGAAGTCCGGTCGAACCCTAGTTTCACCAATTAACCTCAAATTGACACCATACAACCACCGAACTACCCTCACCCTAAATCCACAGCTAGTTCCCTTCGAATATCCCCGTGACTCATCGAATTTGAAATAAAAATAGACCCAAAAAGGTTAAGTTCCAGAGTTCATAGATACGCGGATGATTAAGACCAAACGAGACCTCGATCATGTGTTTTCATCAGAGAACACGTGATTGAGACCTCGTTTGCTTGAAATCAAGATTTCGAAGAAAAGAATTTTGGAGTCTGGCCAGTTTACGTAATCCCGTTTCATTTTTCCTCTTTTCTTTTCTTTTCTTTCATTGTTCTTGATTTTGTTGTTTTGTGAAGCTGTGTTTCTCAACATTTTTTCCTTTAGCTCGTTTAATTTCTGGTTCAATCAAATTTGTTACGTTAAATCTGTTTGCCATTTTGTTTAAACTTCTGATTCTGTTAGCTAGTATAGTCGTTTGGTGATTGATTGTTTCAAAGTTTGAATTTCAAAGGAGTCAGTCCTTGATTGTTTCACGTCAATTTCAGTTCCGAATTGTTTGTATGAGAAATATTTTTGACAGTGTAGTGGTAAAACTTCTAGGATCAGAAATTGATACCCTGTGTTTTGGTCACCATTTGATTTCTAATTTAAAAGAAATAATTGGCATATTTTTAGTATTAAGGATTTAAAAGATAGACAACACAGAATTTAAGGGAACTTAATTCGAAAATATACCTAAGTGGCATGACAACACAGGCTGTCAGGGCACGCCTGGATTTAAATATCAGGCTGCTCATACCAGTTGAATAAAATAATAAAAATGAGAGTAAAGGGGTACTGACACTTCTGTTTTAGTGTTTTGAAAAGTGAGAAAATCAGAGAGTGATGGGGGATTTATTTGTTAATTAGGATTAAGTGCTCTTAAGAGCTGGAAAGGGGTAAGAAATTTGATAAATACTGGAGATTATTGAGAGAAAGGGGATCAGACCTTAGAACCCTGAAAATTAAGAGAGAGGGAATACACTAAAAATACACTGGAAATACACATTGAGAGAGGGAACACATAAGAGAACTGAACACGTAATCTTTGAAATAAGTTTCTGATTCACTTGGGTGTGGGGAAGGAATTTATTTTGACTTTTTAAAATTGGAGTTGAAGTGGTTGTGGTCTTGGTTCTACTGAAACTGTTTCCACCACTTGTGCATCAAATTTTGCTTTTGGTTTTAACTTGAATCTGGGTGGTTTACGTTGCTGCTGGAATTGCTGGAATTGCTGCTGATCTTACTTCCCATTTCCCTTTGTTTCCAGGTATCCATTTGGCCTCCAATGATATATGAAGAACTGAATCAAGTGTAGAACTAAGATTTTTTGAAGAAATAATGAAATGCAGCCTATTTTCTCCTATGAATTTCTTATTGTTACACTTTATCTTAAATGTCTAGTATAGTTGCATTTACTTGGACATTGCATCACTTGTAATAACTGGACTGTTTGGACTGTTTTTATTTTCAGAATTATATGAGTGTTGTGTTAATAATGTTAGTTGTAGTATAGCTAATTCTAGTTTTTCTATCATGTTAATTTGAGATTTAAACTCGGAATCTGGTATTGGTTCGAAATTGGGTCCAGGAATAGCACGAATGTTCATATTAATGTGAAATCCAGCATGTCATGTAGCTTAACTTGTGCTAGTCACTCTAGTTTGCTCGTAATATACCTGCTGGAAAAGTAAAACTTAAAGGAGTTCATCTATAATTCGAGATAGTAGGATACTTTACCTTTACATTGTATTTCAGTTTAGTTTAGGCGTTCATGAGTTGCTTTTAAGAACAATGGTTTAGAAATGAGCATGTAACAATTGAGATCTTCAGTAGTTGTTTCTAGATTCCAGGCCATGATTAAGTTTTTTTAAGGTGTATTAGTTGAAATTAAATGTATGTTAAAGTTCCTGATTGAGTATGTTAATTATCAATATACGAACAAGTTAAATTTGTGTGTGACATTTGAATTGAATGGCTAGCATGCCTTTGGTTAGAGTAAGTCGGTCATTTGTTCACAAAATTGTTAGCATATCCAAATTGAAAATCAGTACCGGATCTGGGCTCATTTATGAGCCAAAGTAGTACAGCCTCTGTTAAATAGGATTTGGGCCCAGTTATTTAACAAGAAGCCCAAGTACCACCAGCCTTTTGAACTAATATTTTGTGCTAGATTGAGGACTGTTATAGACGCCCCAAATGGGCTTGTGATGAGGCCCACATTGGACAGCTTTTTTTTATAAAGATGAATACATTTTCATTCTTCTTGGGCTAGTTTCGGAGCCCAATGTGTTGAAGGTCGTAATTCTTTATTAGAGCTATTAGTGTAATTTTGTAAATACAGGACTTGGGCCCTTCAAGCTAAGTGGTAGACTCGAATTAAGGGTTCCCCCATAGTGGAGATTGCCGTTGTTTGGGTTTGGACTTGATCTTGAGGCTCAAATTTTAGTTAATTAATAATAATTAATTAGGTCTTTAGAGACAATCCTTAATAGATAATTATAGTTCATCTTTACGATGTCCTTTAAAAAAATAAATTAAGGTGCGCCGCGCCAAACAAAATTCACAAACTGCGTGGCACTCTTTAATTACTTTTTTTAAAATCTTTAGAACTCGGGACGTGCCATTTAGCGAATTTTCATGGCCTCCCGCAAAGTTAACAACGCGTTAGTCGCTTTAGGTGCGTTATTTAATAATTTTACCTTCTTAAACTCGGGTGTGCATTTCATGTGACCCAAATCCAAATCCTAAAATGTTGAATAAAATAAATTTTAGATTGCGGATGTATTTCATGTGACGCGATCTAAAGACACGTTTTAAACGATGTTCAATATTCTTTAAAAATTGAATAAAAGTGGTTAAAAGTCAAAATCTGCACATAGGTTCAAAACATACTAAAATCGGATAATTAAGCCGGATATGACGAGCGACCGTGCTAGAACCACGGAACTCGGGAATGCCTAACACCTTCTCCCGGGCTAACAGAATTCCTTACTCGAATTTCTGGTTCGCGGATTGTTAAACAGAGTCATTCTTTTCCTCGATTCTGGATTTTTAACCGGTGACTTGGGACACCATAAATCTCCCAAGTGGCGACTCTGAATCTCTTGATAAATAAATCCTGTTTCGATTGTCCTTTAATTGAAAAACTCCATCTATTATATCCCTTCACGGGATGTAGTAGGAAAAATGAGGTGTGACAACCTCTAGGAACAACAGATGACAGATTCAGGACACGAGATTTTCTTCACAAAAATTGTGTACTCATACATGCTCATAAGTGCTGCAGTTTTTTATCAATGATAGATGCAGTTTGGAATGGCTCAGCTCAAGATACAGAATATTTACATGATTGGGATTATGATCAAAGACATTGCAGAACAAGATTTTCAAAAGCTTTCGATGGCGTAATCATTTCATGGCTAGTTTTTATGTATCATTTGCTTTATCTTATTAGTTTACATAATGTGATATCAATGTTAAGTTCATTGCTCCATATTGATAATAGGAGCTATGTAATCGTCAAAGTTTATTTCTTTCATCGCGTAAGACCTCCTGACATTGTTGTTTTATTTTGATTTATATATAAATAAAAACTAGCCCTAGGCATACTGCCCAGAGAATTTATTAAAAAAAAAATCTACCATAGAAATCCTAGATTTAAGGTTGAAATTTTATGAAATATAATGGGTAATTGAAAGAAAGTAGGTTAGAGTCACTTACCAATGAAATGAGGAATCAAAAGCTCTTGAAAAAATTGCCTCTATGGTGTTAGGGTTGAGAATTTGAGAGAATGAGCTACAATCCCATCCATCTCACTTTTTGATCAGGCGGAGATGTCGCAATTGCGACCTTCGGTTCGTAATTCTAAACCCCGCAAATGCTAGACATACTCCGCAAATGCAAAGAAGCTCCATCTCTATTATCATCGCAGTTGCGATGATTTGTTCGCAAATGCAAACTTTGGCCCTCCGCAAATGCGACACTTTGATCGAAAATGTGATCCCTGCTACCCAGTCATTCTTCGCAAATGCGATGAAGTGGTTCGCTAACCCAGTCATTCTTCCCCATTGCGATATCAGAGGCTGCACCAGAACCCGATTTTCACCAGCTATTTTTCTTAAATCCAAACCATTCCGAAGCCAATCTGAAACTCACCCAAGCTATTGGGGCTCCAAACAAAACATGCACACAAGTCCAAAAATTTCATACACTCACTCGCGCAATCAAAACACCAAAATAACACCTAGAAGTACGAATCGGATACCAAAACGAATGAAATATTCTATGAAACTTAAGAACTTTCAATTTTTCAACCGAAAGTCTGAATCACGTGAAATCACTTTCGTTTTGCATCAAAGTTTCCAGACAAATCATAAATACAGTAACGAACCTAAACCATGTTCTGGAACTAAAATACGGATCCGGTAGCAATAAAGTCAAACTTCGACCAAACTTATTAATTCTTTTAAGCTTCTATTTTTCAATAAGTTGGGATAATTCGAGTTAGGGACTTTCGAATTCGATTCCGGGTATATGTCCAAGTCCCAAATCATAATACAGATCATCGGGACTGTCAAATCACTAATTCGGATTTGTTTGCTCACAACATTGACCGAGTCAACTCAAATACATTTTTAAGGTATGATTTCACATTTTTATCAAATTTCCACAAAAAAAACTTCCAAAAGAAGACACGGACTGCAAACGCAAATCGAAAAAAATTAAACGGAGCTAATCGAGATTTCAATACATAAAATTTAAGAATAAAATTGTAAATAATCTATCGGGTCATTATATTAGGAGGTTACTGGACAAGCGAAAGATATGCCGAAAGAGCATATGCTTTTATTTGAAACAAAAGCATTAGCCTATCCATTTTAGGGTCAATTAATTAATATGTATAAATAATTTATTTCGAACCTAATAAATTATCATGTCCTAAAATTTAGAACTCATATACGTAAAATCATGGAGCCCTCTCGGTGCCAAGTCATTGCCACGAATTCGACTCGTGACAGAGTGTGCTCCTTATAATAAGACATAAGTTAAATAAAAATCATCGCATTCTTACTAAAAATGATAAAGATGGAAAAACGCGCATGCTAAATAATAAGATTTTCAATATATTTGTATCAGGATACATTAATCTTACTACAGATTACAATTGGAATTGGGATGATCAGTTGAACAATCTTGGGTTACAAAAGATTCATCACTGGGAGAGGGAGGGAAGAAATTGGTGCAGCGTTGGCACAAGCAGGTATTATGGAGGCAAATGTTAACAGCATCATCTCCGCAGTTCAGATGGCAATCTCCAGGTTGATTGCAAGGTTTTTCTGGAGCTGCATTGCCTGTAACTCATATTCATTAGACATAATGAACAAGTGAATGTGGTAACAAGTTTAACATGTTTGTATAAGGATTTACAAATTAATTGAGAGAATTTTCTTGACTAATACAATTCTTGCTTACCTTTCCAAATGAGCAAGAGGGTGAATAACATGACCACTTTTGTGGAAACCATATTTATCTTCTTTAGAAAATACTTTGATGACTATATGATAATTCTTCCTATTGATAAATTACCATCATCACAACTACTATATTTATAGGGAAGTGAAGTCAATCCAATATGGTAGGTTCTTAAATGTATAATCTACCGCAACGGATTTTATATATCAATCACTAGGCCTTTACGCTATAAAAGGAAGGTAGTTAAATAGTTTTATATGGTGGGAAAGTTTTCATTATTCCAAAGAATCAAAAGAATAGATTATTCTTTTTCTTCTTTTATTTATTTAATTACTTATTTACTTACTAATTTATTTTGTTCACTTATTATTTACGTACTATTTTATTTTGTGTGCTTACTATTATTTTTGTGTTTTTGAAATATGGTTCTTTCTTAAGAAGAAAAGCTTTTTATCACTTTATATATGCATTTATCTATCAAATGTACATATGTATATATGTAAAAAAAAATAACGCGTAAATTAAATAAAAAAATTGAATAGTCTAATGAATTCAAATTATTGAAAATTATGAAATTGTACAAAAATGAGCCAATGTCGCATTTTAGACGTTCCAAAATGGACATGAATGGTAGATACAATTACAAAATATTTGTTGCTGGTAGAAAGTTGTAGGTTTACCATGAAAATAGTGTCGAGACTATCACGACCCAAACCCCGCACTGGTCGTGATGGCGTCTCTCGTGAAGACGAGGCCAGCCAACTAACCCAACTCGTCTTTTCAAAAATATTTCAACAAAAATAAACAGCTTAAATATGACTTAATAGCATTAATCAGCGGAAAATGCAACCCAACACAGCCCTAATCGTGGTGTCACAAGTCACGAGCATCTATCAGAATGTGAATCCACTACAAGGCCTAAAATATACAAAACCGGAATGATGAACAAGAGGGAAACTTGGTGCTACGAACGTTGACAGTCACCTCCTTAACTCATATAACTCTGCCTATGCTCGGCCCAAAACCCGCTACCGGATGAATAGATACCTGTATCTGCACACGAGGTGCAGGGAGTAAAGTGAATACTCCAACTTAGTGAGTAATAAAGGTAAATAACAACAGAGCAGTAAAGAAATCACGAAAAGCAACCAACATGTTGTATAGAAGCAGGGTACAATCCTTTGAGAAAACAATGAAACTGTGAAATCTTTGAAAATCTCTTGGTTCAGTTTAAATCTCTTTTTAAAATGATCTTTCCAACAGTTACGAAAAGATTTTAAAACAGTTAGTGCCGATAAGCATAGAAAATCCGCCCCTCGGGCACAAATATCAAAATATAACAGGTAAAAAGGCAAGTAAGTATGCAAGATGAGCACATAAAAGTTCGCCCATCGGGCAATATATCAAAACAAAAGCAGGCCCTCGGGCTCACACTCAGCAACACTCTCAGCACAGTATCATGTAGTAACCGCTACGGCATGTAGCCCGATCCACATCTCGCTGCGGCGTACAGCCCGATCCATATATCGCTGCGGCGTGCAGCCCGATCCATATATCATCGACGGCGCTCACTGGGGGTGTGCAGACTCCGGAGGGGTTCCTACAACCCAAGCGCTATATCGCAACAGCGTGAAGCCCGATCACACACACACACACACACACACACACACACACACACACACACACACACATATATATATATATATATATATATATATATATATATATATATTGTTGCGGCATATAGCCCGATCCATATAAGTATCGTTGCGGCCTGCAGCCCGATCCATAATATAAAACCCTCACATCCAAGCCCTCGGCCTCATATCACTCAGTGTATCCTCACATTTGGCCCTCGGCCACACTCAGTCAGAACATCATCACAAGCCCCGCGGGCATTAGTGAAACAATAGTTCTCACCCCAAATTATCATTTAAAATATCATTTAAGCCTCAAATCTAAGTAAAAGTGGCTCAGTTGTAAAATATTGGATGAACAGCATGACTGAGTTTAAGTAATAAGTCAAAACGGTGAGGAAACAGTGATAATAATCCCCAAAGGATTCAAATAGTTGGCACGAAGCCCAAATAGGGCAATCATCCCAAATCACGATGATAACAAGTAAATTTCAATCAAATACGCAGTAAATTCATCAATCGGGACGGACCAAGTCACAATCCCCAACAGTGCTCTACCCCGCAGTCACTATACGGAGTGCAAGTCACCTTAATATAGCACTACAATGTGCAATCGGGGGTTTCAAACCCTTAGGATATCATTTACAATCATTACTCACCCCAAGCCGGCCAAAATCCTAGCTCGCTATGCCCTTGTCTCGCAAATAGACCTCCTCGCGTGTCGAATCTGATCAAAACCACAATGAATACGTTACAATAGGCTAAGAGAACATATCCCAAACGAAAAGACTCAAAAAATATCGAAATTCACGAAATTTGCAAGATCCGAGCCCCGAACCCACTTCTCGAAAAATCAGAAAATTAACATCATCGGATTCCTTATCTCGCCACGAGTCTATACATACCAAAAACTCCTAAATCCGAGCCCAAATGACCCATCAAATCCTATTTTAAAATACCAAATTCCAAGACCTAGCTTTTTCCCTTTTTTGATGAATTTCCATGAATTTCTATGTTAATTTTACCATTAAATCATGTATTTAGGTCATAGAACTCACCTCCAATCACACCTAGTCGAAACCCCCTTCAATTTTCGTCTAAAAGCTCTTAAGTTTGCTAGAAAATGGTGGAAATAACCTTTAGCTCGCGGAACAAACTGAGCTTTTAAAATCCTTCTCTGAACAAGAATTTTTGCATCTGCGGTTGCCTTACCGCATATGCGGTAACCACTTCTGCGGTTGTACCTCCGCTTCTGCGGATTTTCACAATGACCAGGACCGCTTTTGCGGTCCAATCTCACTTCTGCGCACACCGCTTCTGCGGTCAATAGTCCTCTCCTGCGGAAATCACCAAGGCCCCCATGTACCGCTTCTACAGATCTCCCCTCCGCACCTGCGCAACCGCATCTGCGATTCCTTTTCCGCAGATACGGAGATACCATAAACCAGATACACCAGCAATCTCATAAGTCCAAAATTCATCCCGATGGCCATCCGAAATCACCCCGAGGCCCTTGGGACATCAGCCAAAAGTGCCAACCCATCCTAAAATGTCATCCAAACTTGCTCCAATCATCAAAACACAACAAACAACACCAAATCCATCAAATTACATCGGATTCAAGCCTAAGTTCTTCTAAAACTTACGAATTACGCATGTGATCGAAAACCCGGCCAGAACACCTCCGAATGACCTGCAATTTTGCACACACACCCAAAATCACCTAACGAAGCTACAGCAACTCTCGAAATTCCATTCCGACCCTCGGATCAAAATCTCACCTACCAACCGGAATTAGTCAAAATACTAACTTTGCCAATTCAAGCCTAATTCTACACCGGACCTCCAAAATAAATTCCGATCACACTCCTAAGTCACAAATCATCCCCCGAAGCTAACCAAATCTTAAAAACTCCGATCCGAGCTCATATGCAAATAAGTCAACTCTCGGTCAAACATTTCAAATTCGAAGCTTTCAACTGAAACTGTTTCTTTCCAACAGTTACGAAATTATTTCAAAACAGTTAGTGCCGATAATCACAGAAAATCCGCCCCTCGGTCACAAATATCATAGTATAACAGGTAAAAAGGCAAGTAAGTATGCAAGATGAGCAGATAAAAGTTCGCCCCTCAGGCAATATATCAAAACAGTACCAGCCCCTCGTACTCACTCTCAGCAACTCTCTCAGCACAATATCATGAAGTAACCGATGCGACATGTAGCCCGATCCACATCTCGATGCGGCGTGCAGCCCGATCCATATGTCGCTGCGGCGTGCAGCCCGATCCATATATCGTCGATGGCGGTCAATAAGGGTGTGCAGATATAAGGCCCCGTGAAATCCCTACTCAAAAACCCGGATCCCGTGGTGCCAAGTTGGGATCATGTGTGGCGCGGACCTTTTCGGATTGAATAATGCATTAAAAAGTCAAGAATAAGTTTCCAACAAAAATGCAAGAAATGCGGTCCAAAATGCGGTCGTATAATTGAAATGCGGACCGCATATATGCTGCAGAGTGAGGCAGAATGTTGGTTAAAATTGAAGTCAGTTATGCGGTCGAAATGCGGTCGCATAATCAAAATGCGAACCGTATAGTCGTCGCATATTTTCCTTTGAATTTGCGAAGGTCAGTTCTGCGGTGCACTTTGCGATCGCAGAACATGAATGCGGACCGCATTCTTACCGAAGATTGAGTCAGAACGTATGGTTTTTGGGAGGCATTCTGCGGTCCATTATGCGGACCGCATGTTCATTATGCGATCGCAAATGCGATCGCATAGTTGACTCGGGGCTCCAATTTTCTAATTTTTTTACCCGACCTACCCATCGATATAAGGGACATTATAGCTCATTCTAAGCCTATTTTCTGAGATTGTTAGAGAGAGAAAGAGGGTCTTAGAGGTGGAAAGTGTCCCCCCATCAAATTCTCCTTAGAATCTTGCTATATCCTTGAAACTAATCAAGTGAAGGCTCCTGAATCTTCATCCCAAGAGGTAAGGCTCCATCACCTCAGCTCATATTTGTATACTTAGCCATATGGGGTCATTAGGGAAGTAATTCATGGGTATGAGAATGAATCTCGTACATGCATACCACCATAGAGTATTGGAAAGTAGTAAAATTAAAAAGGAGGCAATTGGGGATATAAAATGATAGAAATTCCTTACAAAAAGGGGGCTAAGATCACAATTCACCTTTAGTGTTTGATGATATGCTCGAACCAAGCTAGAACTTCAGTTTCGTCTCTAATTCTCGATTTAATTGGAAATTCTTGCTCAATAGATCGAAGCGCTAAGAGTTCCGGAAATTTGTAAAAGAGTAAGGAACAACATTATTGAAGTATGTATGGCTAAAATCCCCTTTTATTAAAAAAATCGAGCTCCGTTGGTGCTTACGAACGTGTGGTAAGGTCGTATTGGTGAATGTATTGATTGTTGTTGTGTGTTAATTGATTTGCAATTATCTACATGGTTACATGACGAATGTGCCTCAATGTGTGTAACATATCATTCTTGATAATTGGAGAAAGATAAGAAAATATAATTGTGTGTTGAAATGCTTGGACTATAGGACAATATCGAAATGGAGAGTTATTCATGCTAGCTATGTGTTCACCTTCTTGTGATGGCAACTTGAATTGTTCTTAGTATATGCCTATGATCACAAACTTGTAATGCGAATATATATAAAATGGAAGATAATGGGACAATGGTGGCCCTGAGTGCCAAGGAAATTGATATATTATATGTGTAATGAAGATTCGGATGTGATGACTAATGAGAAAAAGGAGTAATGCCTAGGAAAGGCGACCTAGCCGATCGGGTCGTGATCGGACACCATGCCGCACATATGGTGGTAATGTGCTGACATTGAATTCCGTATAAGGGAAATGAAAGATTGATTGAAAGTAATGCCTCCAATGAGGTGACCTAGCCGGTCGGGTCGTGACCAGACTCCGCGCGAGATGGCGAAGGTGATGAGAACAGTGGTGAACACGTGACAGAATTGCCCTAATCTGTGTTGTGGAAATTGTATGAAGAATTATATGAATTGCTTCTTTGATTTTGCTCATATTAATTGCTGGTATCTATTTGATAGTTCTTTCTAGTAAAATTGGTGTTTAGTTATACATACCAGTACAATTCAAATGTACTGACGCCCTTTTTGCCGGGGGTGCTACATTCGTGTTATGATTGTAGGTGGCTCCATAGTGGGCATGTGTAGCGGAGCGTTCATCTACTCGAAGTCTCGGTGAGCCCCTTATTCTTCCATGGGGCTGCATGGTGTATCTTTTGTTATTACAGCTTTTCACTTTTAAGGTATAGCTGGGGCCTTGTTGCCGGCATAGTCATGCTTATCTGTTGTATCCTTAGAGGCTTCAAAGACACTAGTGTGGGTTATGTACAGGTTTCGGGGAGTCCACTATATGTATATGTTGTAATCCTAAACTTGTGATATCCTTAAGCCGTAACTTTAATAAAATCTATGAAGCTAGCTTATGAACGGTAAATTTTTATGATATGAAATGAACCAGTAATGTGGTATACACCGTGTATTATCGTTTAAATTAATCAAAGGCATGAGTTTCCGCATTCATATTGAGTTGGGGTAGAAAGTGTTCGGTAAGGCTTGCTCAGTCGGGTTCACTTGATTGAGCGCTGATCGCGCCTCCCGAGGTTGGGGCGTGACAGCAGACTCCGGAGGAGCTCCTACAGCCTAAGCGCTATATCACTGCAGTGTACAAACCAATCCAATATATATATCGTTGCGGCGTGCAGCCCCATCCATATAAGTATTGCTACGGCTTGCAGCCCGATCCATAATATAAAACCCTCACATCTAGGCCCCTGACCTCATATCACTTAGTAAATCCTCACATCTGGCCCTCGGCCACACTCAGTTAGAATATCATCACAAGCCCCTCGGGCATTAGTGAAACAGTAGTTCTCAACCCAAATTATCATTTAAAATATCATTTAAGCCTCAAATCTGAGTAAAAGTGGCTGAGTTGTAAAATAGTGGAGAAACAACATGACTGAGTTCAAGTAATAAGTCAAAATAGTGAGGAAACAGTGATAATAATCCCCGAAGGATTCAAATAGTTGGCATGAAGACCAAATAGGGCAATCAACCCAAATCACGATGATAACATGTAAATTTCAATCAAATACGCAGTAAATTCATCAATCGGGACGGACCAAGTCACAATCCCCAACGATGATCTACCCCACGCTCACTATCCGGCGTGTAAGTCACCTGAATAGTACTACGATGTGCAATCCGAGGTTTCAAACCCTCAGGATATTATTTACAATCATTACTCACCTCAAGTCGGCGAAAATCCTAGCTCGGTATGCCCTTGCCTCGCAAATCGACCTCCTCGCGCGTCGAATCTTATCAAAACCACAATGAATACGTTACAATAGGGTAAGGGAACATATCCCAATCGAAAAGACTCGAAAAATATCTAAATTTGCAAAAATCGAGCCCTGGGCCCACTTATCGAAAAAATCAGAAAATTAACATCATCGGATTCCTTATCTCGCCACGATTCTGTACATACCAAAAACTCCCAAATCCGAGCCCAAATGACCCATCAAATCCCATTTTAAAATACCAAATTCCAAGCCCTAGATTTTTCCCTTTTTCGATGAATTTCTACGTTAATTCTACAATTAAATCATGTATTTAGGTCATAGAACTCAGCTCCAATCACACTTAATCGAAACTCCCTTCAATTTTCGTCCAAAAGCTCTTATGTTTGCTAAAAAATGGTGGAAATAACCCTTAGCTCGCGAAACAAAATGAGCTTTTAAAATCCTTCTCCGAACAGGCATTTTCGCTTCTGCGGTTGCCTTACCGCATATGCAGTAACGGCTTCTGCGGTTGTACCTCCGCTTTTGCGAATCTTCACAATGACCAGGACCGCTTTTGCGGTCCAATCTCGCTTCTGCGCACACCACTTCTGCGGTCAATAGTCCGCTCCTGCGAAAATCACCGAGGCCCCCATATACCGCTTCTGCGGATCTCCCCTCCGCACCTGCGCAACCGCATCTGCGATTCCTTTTTCGCAAATTTGGAAATACCTGAAACCGGATACACCAGCAATCCCATAAGTACAAAATGCATCCCGATGGCCATCCGAAATCACCCCGAGGCCCCTGGGACCTCAGCCAAAAGTGCCAACCCATCCTAAAATATCATCCAAACTTGCTCCAATCATCAAAACACAACAAACAACACCAAATCCATCAAATTACATCGGATTCAAGCCTAAGTTCTTCTAAAACTTCTGAATTACGCGTGTGATAGAAAACCCGACCAAAACACCTCCGAATGACCTGAAACACACACATCCAAAATCTCCTAACAAAGCTACAACAACTCTCGAAATTCCATTCTGACCCTCGGATCAAAATCTCACCTACCAACCGAAATTTGTCAAAATACTAACTTCGCCAATTCATGCCTGATTCTACACCGGACCTCCAAAATAAATTTCGATCACACTCCTAAGTCACAAATCATCCCCTGAAGCTAATCGTATCATAAAAACTCCGATCCGAGCTCATATGCAAATAAGTCAACTCTCGATCAAACCTTTCAAATTTGAAGCTTTCAACTGAAACTGTTTCTTTCAAATTCATTCCAAATTTTTCTGAAAACTAAAACCAACGATCTATCTCAGTCACAATACATAACATGAGGCAAGTCATGCCCGAGAACTGGCGATCGAAGCGCAAAAGCTCAAAACGACCGGTCGGGTCGTTACATCCTCCCCCACTTAAACACACATTCGTCCTCGAACATACCCAGAGTTGTCCTAGAAGCCCACCAATAGCCGAATAACCTTACCAAGCATATACTTGGGGGTGATCTCACGTCACCCTATCTCGCATAGGTCCGATAACACAACATAGCTGAAATTTTAAAACCCATCAAGTCCATAAACCATGGAGCCACATTGTACTTTCCGAAATCATACACAAGATCAGAACCTCACATCTATACTCAGAATAAGCCCGAACCAACTGTAATAACCTATACCTGCAACCTCAGGTGCAATCATATGATGTACTACATAACCTAAACACTCGAAACGATAACTTCTATTCACAGCAGTTGTGCACAACACCCGAATACCGGTAGAAAATCTCTTATCAACTAAGGTATTATTCCACACTTCTATATACTGCTAATGATAAATGAAACATGCAATAAATCGTAACCATCTCTCAGGTCAGCCATTCATCAAGTCACTTCCCGTTTGGCTAACGCCACATCAAATTTTTCTGATCCGAACCTTGATATTATCCTTCCAACAAGATGAAATCAAATCCGTTCGTATTCATTAATGACTCCAAAGATCACCTCGAATCCCACACACCACTCCGGTAACATGACACATCAATACAGGCCTAAGCCACGACTTACATATTTCACGCACCAACAAGGAACGGTCTGAACATACTCAAATCATGAAGATGACCCAAACGAAAGAGATGTACCTCAAGTTCATCAGTACCATCACAACATAAAGCTAAGACCCCGACTCACATCATAGAAATAGAACACATGAATCTACCCCGAAAGGTCATATCTCCACGTAGCATCGCTACAAATGCATGATCCTATCCAAACACTGTTACACCTGAAACACCTCAAGTCACTATACTCAAATCGACAGCCACGCACAATTTGATGTTTGGAACCCAAGAGAATCATTACACCCATGGTCAAACAAATAACGTATGCCACGCAAGCCTGATAGAACATGACCGGTACGTCAATCATCGAGAAACTCCCAATTACTCTCCCAGCTCTACTTCCACTATGAAACCCCAATGGAACCGCACCACATGTGTGCATAACCAACAAATCATAATGTCTCACAGCACAAAAGCAACTCATAGATCTCCCCAAATCACTAACAAGCTCACTAACGATCGAATCAACCTATCCATCAACAATAAAATTTCGGGGCCAACCAAGCCAACTCAAGCTAGAACACGCATCCGCATTGGTGAGCCAACGAACCAATCATCAAGGAAGCCTGAAGTTGCTTCTTCCACTACTACAGCTCCTACCGAGGCCATACGATACGGTGCCCGGCACCAAATCAATATCGAAATCCACAACATCGTCAGGCGACATGCTCGGCCATCGGAAATACATCCGAAAAGTCCCTCAACACCGGAACCGAATCAATATAAGGAGCCTCAGCACTAACACTCATCTTAAGAGCCCAAATAAGAAAGATAATCCTTCCCAGCCATCCGCTGGGTCTTTGAAATATAAACCACTTTGCAAGAACATGATCCAATGCACCTCGCCACTCAACCTGTGGCATTTCTGGCATAGCCCGTAGTGCAATAGTTCAGGATCACCTAATACTAAGACAACCAGTCTGAATTTCAACATCATATCCAAAATCTAACATACCAGCAAATAAAGATCCACTCGAGCCTCCAAATCCCGAGTGCTGCTAAATGGTGCCGAATACACACGATCCACAACCACGACATAGCATGTACATGAGAACTCCCAGTCTCCAACTCCATATAGCACACGAATCCTCATACATGATCCCAATTTTGCCGTCCTAAAACATACCATGCCTTAAATACCCATCACTCCATGATAGATACTTTCAAATTTCCTGTGCCACCAAGCAAACCCGAATACCACCAGTTGATCCAACAAGAAAATGCCGCAATACTACCGAAGTATCATCAGTTTAACCATATTACCCATTTTCTGAGACATATATTCTCGTCAACTCGCTTCCAATTAGCAGCACAATTTCCTTGATTATCTGAGTTTACCCGTTGCCTAAGAGTTTTATAAACTTCTTTTCAGAACTAAACTGAAACCTCGTACACGCAATCTCGATCTTCCACAACATACCACATATACCATACCATCCAAGGATAGCAGGAAAAGTTTTATCTCTCTTCCGAGCCACAGACATCTACGCACTCAACTAGTCAAGAACTTCCATTGATCCCATCTAGAAGAAAAATCGTTACACATTCCATGTCTCTCAAATTCGTAGAAAATGCACCTCTTCAACCACAGTAGAAATCAACAAGAACTTTCTCAATTTCGTTTGCATAAATTAAACTGCTAGGACGGAATCCTTCTAACTCGACCAAGCTAAGCAAGCCATCAAAACCCAAGAGTATTGCTGCAAAATATTTGTAAGGGCTCATTACCTCGAACATATACGAAGAATTAATCATATCCTTACCATACCAATTCGGTCTACTATAATGTTATTCTATCTATCTAATTTCCTTTCTGATTCATCATCAACTGGATATTCCCCTTTGCTGTAGCATCACTGTCCCTCAACCCAGGCTCACTACACGAGACCTAAGCACAAGACTACACTGTCTAAGACCCATAAGCCATTGAATACTCTCTTAAATATTCCCAAAACATCACGCTCCTGAATACTTTGATCTGAGGAACTTCCCGCGAATCCGAATCTGTTACCTTTACTTTCCCCATACTGATACATAGAACCCCATAATTAACATAGAAATGCCACAAATATGAACCTCTTCCAGTGAAAACACAGTTTCTAACCACGCATGCAACTTCAAAATACCCGGTTGTTTCCTGTAGAATCGTGGACACATTAGAACCATTCTCGAAAGTCATTCACTCTTATTCAAACTACAAGTTTCCTAACCTAACGAACAGAACCACACGTGCCTCATTGGCACTCTGATACCGCAAGATGAAATCCTCATCCTAATACACCCAAGCAACTTATTGCTCTATGCACTGAGCATTCTCTACCAATAACAACTTAAGACATCCTGTGATTTCCTTACCATATGAAGCATAACATAACCTGCGTCAACATCCTCGGTCTCAACTCCCATAAGCCATAATTGATTCACCCGCACTCCTCAAACTAGAACCAGCATAGCACCTAACCGTGCAATCAACACACTCACGGCAGACTCCCCCACTTGGCTCGAAGCCATAGATCAAGATACCCTCAATAACTCATAACACTTTTACTCTATTGATGCCACAATAACATAGTGAGATTAAACTCAAATCATTGATAAGTTTGTGAAAACACAGATCATCTCGTACTGTAAATCTTCTACAAATCTCGCTTCCATCCCCACAACAGTTAAGCCCACTCTCTTAAGCGACCCAAAATTTCAAATTTCAACACGTACTTTTCACTTACACATGAGATCTTCAAACATACATATAAGGATCACACCATCTTCTTTGCCTCAAGCTAACATCTCTGCATACCTTCCACCGTCATACATATTACACAGTCATTTAGTCTTCCTAGGTCTGAAATCATACTGCCACATGAAATGCACTTCACTCCCGAACTAGGAGAAACAAAACGATTCTTCACGCGCCCATAACTCGGGCTACACATCAAATCACAATAGAAATCGAACACTTAATATTTCATCTATTATCCAGCAGACTTCCTCGTCACTACCAAGTCATATAGATACATCTCGCAGTACTAACATACTCATCACATAGCTATCCAACCACTATTCCCACTAATAGGGACCATACCGAACATATAAGTTCAAAATACTTACTCACACGATAAGCACTTCAGTGCTCAAGTCATAGGCAAGGATCCGGCCTCAAGTCCTCCAGACTGGCCCAACATCAAACTCACAGAGATCACATCTCGCCCCTCGATCGAGGAATCACAAGCCATCAAGGCACATCTGATACTGAGCGCTCATGCACGCATACAAATGCATGCAAGAAATTTCAAGAGTTTCTTTTCAAGCTGAATCAAAGACGCACGATAAGAATTCAAGAATGTGAAGTTTTCCTAAAGGTTCTGCAGCCTCTCGAGGATAAATACAGACATCTCTGTACCAATCCGCAAGACTATACTAAACCTGCTCATAACTCGTGATACCTAGTAACCTAGGCTCTGATACCAACTTATCACAACCCAAACCCCGTACTAGTCGTGATGGCGCCTCTCGTGAAGACGAGGCCAGCCAACTAACCCAACTCATCTTTTCAAAAATATTTCAACATAAATAAATAGCTTAAATATAACTTAATAGCATTAATCAGCAGAAAATACAACCCAACACAGCCCAAATCGGGGTGTCACAAGTCACGAGCATCTATCAGAATGTGAATCCACTACAAGGTCTAAAATATATAAAATTGGAATAATGAATGAGAGGGAAACATATTACTGCGAACGCTGACAGTCACCTCCTTAACTCATATAACTCTGCCTCTGCTCGGCCCAAAACCCGCTACCGGGTGAATAGATACCTGCATTTGCACACAAGGTGTAGCGAGTAAAGTGAGTACTCCAACTCAGTGAGAAATAACGTAAAGCAACCAACATGCTGTATAGAAGCAGGGTACAATACTTTGAGAAAATAGTGAAACTGTGAAATCTTTGAAAATCTCTTGGCTCAGTTTAAATATCTTTTTAAAATGATCTTTCCAACAGTTACGAATTGATTTCAAACAGTTAGTGCCGATAAGCACAGAAAATCCGCCCCTCGGTCACAAATATCACAATATAACAGGTAAAAAGGCAAGTAAGTATACAAGATGAGCACATAAAAGTTCGCCCCTCGAACTCACTCTCAGCAACACTCTCAGTACACAGTATCATCTAGTAACTGCTGCGGCGTGCAGCCCGATCCACATCTCGCTGCGGCGTACAGCCCGATCCATATATCATCGACGGCGCTCACTAGGGGTGTGCAGACTCCGGAGGGGCTCTTACAGCCCAAGCTCTATATCGCTATGGCGTGCAGCCCTATCAAATATATATATATATATATATATATATATATATATCGTTGCAGCATGCAGCCCGATCCATATAAATATCGCTGCGGCATTCAGCCCGATCCATAATATAAAACCCTCACATCCAGGCCCCCGGCCTTATATCACTCAGTGTATCCTCACATCTGCCCCTCGGGCACACTCAGTCAGAATATCATCACAAGCCCTTCGGTCATTAGTGAAACAGTAGTTCTCATCCCAAATTATCATTTAAAATATCATTTAAGCCTCAAATCTGAGTAAAAGTGGCTGAGATGTTAGATAGTGGAGAAATAGCATGACTGAGTTCAAGTAATAAGTCATAATAGTGAAGAAACAATGATAAAAATCCCTGAAGGATTCAAATAGTTGGCACGAAGCCCAAATATGGCAATCAGCCCAAATCACGATGATAACAAGTAAATTTCAGTCAGATACGCAGTAAATTCATCAATCGGGATGGACCAAGTCACAATCCCCAACGATGCTCTACCCCATGCTCACTATTCGGCGTGCAAGTCACCTTAATATATCACTACGATGTGCAATATGGGGTTTCAAACCCTCAGGATATCATTTACAATCATTACTCACCTCAAGTCTGCCAAAATCCTAGCTCGCTATGCCCTTGCCTCCAAATCGACTTCCTCGCGCGTCGAATCTTATCAAAACCACAATGAATACGTTACAATAGGCTAACGGAACATATCCCAATCGAAAAGACTCGAAAAATATAGAAATTCACGAAATTTGCAAAACCCGAGCCCCGGGCCCACTTCTCGAAAAATCAAAAAATTAACATCATCGGATTCCTTATCTCGCACGAGTCTATACATACCAAGAACTCCCAAATCCGAGCCCAAATGACCCATCAAATTACATTTTAAAATATCAAATTCCAAGCCCTAGCTTTTTCCCTTTTTCGATGAATTTCTATGAATTTCTACGTTAATTCTACCATTAAATCATGTATTTAGTTCATAGAACTCACCTCCAATCACACCTAGTCGAAACCTCCTTCAATTTCCGTCCAAAAGCTCTCAAGTTTGCTAAAAATGGTGGAAATAACCCTTAGCTCGCGGAACAAAATGAGCTTTTAAAACCCTTCTCTGAACAGGCATTTTCGCATATGTGGTTGCCTTACCGTATATGCGGTAACCGCTTCTGCGGATCTTCACAATGACCAGGATCGCTTTTGCGGTCCAATCTCGCTTCTATGCACACCGCTTCTGCGGTCAATAGTACGCTCCTGCAGAAATCACCAAGGCCCCCATGCACCGCTTCTGCGGATCTCCCCTCCGAACCTGCGCAACCGCATCTGCGATTCCTTTTCCGCTGATGCGGAAACACCAGAAACCAGATACACCAGCAATCCCATAAGTCCAAAATTCATCCCGATGGCCATCCGAAATCACCCCGAGGCCCCAGGGACCTCAGCCAAAGTGCCAACCCATCCTAAAACGTCATCCAAACTTTCTCCAATCATCAAAACATCACAAACAACACCAAATCCATCAAATTACATCGGATGCAAGCCTAAATTCTTCTAAAACTTCCGACTTACGCATGAGATCGAAAACCCGACCAAAACACCTCTGAATGACATGAAATTTTGCACACACATCCAAAATAACCTAACGAAGTTACAGCAACTATCGAAATTCCATTCCAACCCTCGAATCAAAATCTCACCTACCAACCGGAATTCGACAAAATACTAACTTCGCCAATTCAAGCCTAATTCAACACCGGACCTCTAAAATAAATTCCGATCACACTCCTAAGTCACAACTAATCCACCAAAGCTAACCGAATCATAAAAACTCTGATCCGAGCTCATATGCAAATAAGTCAACTCTCGATCAAACCTTTCAAATTCGAAGCTTTCAAATGAAACTATTTCTTTCAAATTCATTCCAAATTTTTCTGAAAATCAAAACCAACGATCTATCTCAGTCACAATACATAACATGGGGCAAGTCATGCCCGAGAACTGGCGATCAAAGCGCAAAAGCTCAAAACGACATGTCGGGTCGTTACAGAGACATTACAGTTATAAAAAAATGGAACGAATGAATATTACTAGTATTTAATCGAATGAATGAATTAATACTAATCATTTGGGATGAAAAGCTAATTCTCAATTATTTCACGGCAACAAAAAATATAAGTGAAAATTTTCACTAAAAAGAGGACAGAATTTAAATTTTGGTACTTTTTGTCCTTAGTTTATTAAACGTAAATTTTTACTAGTTACTCTATTGAGTTTGTGCATCTTTTATCCTCAATTTTTTCTGAACGTGCAAATGATACCCGAGACTTTAGTATTTGGGCAGCATAATACTTTGAGAAATTATGTGCTTTTATTTTTTTGTAGGATAATTTGTCAAAGCAAGTATGTTCTCTTGTGAGACCTTGACTAGTGATACGCAATTCACATTATTACGGTGGGAAAAAATTAATTAACCCGTTCATTCAATCGCTTAAAGTAAACTTAATCGACAAATTTATAAAATATGTATAATATGTATATAACCCTATAAAATCAATTTATGTAAAGAGTTATATGTGAAACTACAAACAAGTACCATGCATGAAACTGTAAAACACGACAATTTTGATTCAAAACTGACAATAGATAATCTACTCAATCATCAGCAAAACATAAGATTTTATAACTCAATGTTAGTATTATTTATGGTTTAACATGGTTCATTGTTTGCAGGTTTTTTCACTACAAACTCCATTTGCTAAAGAAACTTTCTTTGGAAATTGGCTGGTTATTTCGTTAGCTGTGGGTGGAAAGTGTGTCTCACACTTGCAACACAACCAAGTATTGTATAAACAAATTGGAGAAACCATCACCACAGTTAACGTGACATTCTTGTACTTTTAAGCATTATTTAGCTGCACATTATATATATATATATATATATATATATATATGTGTGTGTGTGTGTATTTATTTCATGCTAGAAAAATGTAAAATATGATTTCAACATTGGAAATTTAAAGTCATGATTACAAGTAATTTCTGGAGAGTGATATTACCAAAGTAATATTTACTCCCTCCGGTCCACTTTAATTGATTTTTGGATTGTTTCCACATATCTTAAGGAATCCACCTTTTATTTACCAATAAAAAAAGGAATCCAACTTTTATCATTAATTAATAATAAAATTGACCATATTAACTTTCATTTGTTCATTGAAAATACAATAATACTCCTAGATACTCCGAGGGCAATTTTGGGGGAAAAATTAATTTTGGAACACTACCTATGAAAACGACGTCAGATGACTCGGCCTCACGCTTAGCTGGGAACGCATAGCATCAGGGTTGGGGCCCCATCAGTCTGAACTACATCTCTGGGACATCCTCTAGTTGTCTGGCCTCCACCTCTAACGGCCTGACCTCCACCTCTAATGGTCTGACCTCCACCTCTGGCTGCCTGACCCCTGCCTCTAGTTGGCTGAGCGAGTGATGGAGCAACCGGTGCTGGAATCATAGCACTAGAACCCTACTGCAGTGTGCTACCCTGTGATCTGGGGAAAAATCTTGGAATGTGCCTCGGGTCACCACAATTATAACAAGACCTCGGATGTTGTGATTGTTGACCCTGGAATTGGCCCTGAGGACCTGGATAATCACTCTGATAGCTCTGGATCGGAGGTGCGCTGATAGGAACTAGTGGTTCACTGTAGGCTGGTTGTCCAAAATGAGGCATGTAAGGACCAAGGCTCCCTGAAGCACTGTGAGATACCTGAAGCGCTGAATTAAATGGCCTGGGAGGATGGCCTCTACCAAAAGCACCCCTGCCTCCAAATGAGGCACCGCTGAAACTACCGGAATGACGGGGTCTCTTATCTGAAACCGGCCCCCTCTCCTAAACACGAACCAACTCGATACATCTGGCAATATCATTGGCCATCTAAAAGGTAATATGACTCCCTATCTCCTTGGCCATCTTAAGCCTGAGATTGTAAGTGAGCCCATCAATCTCCTCACTCGCTCCTTTTCAATAGGAAGCAAGATAGTGGCATGGCGAGCTATGTCCACAAATCGAGTCTCGTACTGGGTGACAGTCATACCACCCAGCTGAAGTCACTCAAACTGCCTGCAATACTTCTCTCTCAGGGTAACAATGATGAACTTCTATAGGAATAGTTGTGAGAACTGATCCCAGGCAATTGCAGGCGACCCAGCTGGTCTATTCAACATATAATCTCTCTGCCATCTCCGGGGGGAACAAAACATCTGAAAGGCTAAAAATCGACCGACTGGACTCGACTATACCCATGTTCCGCAGCACCTCGTGGAAACCGTCCATAAAATCCTGTGGTTCCTCAAAAGGTGCACCACTAAAATGAATAGGAAAGAGCTTGGTGAACTTATCCAATCTTAACATAGCTTGAGAAAATAAAGCGGGTCTTTCATCAGCCTGTGTCACAACAACCGGCTGAACTACCCTAAATGGCGGGGTTGCAGGAGTCTGAAACTGGGAAGCCACCTGCTCTAGAGTGTGAGTAGCCGGAGTCTGTGCTCCTCCTCATGCCCGAGAGACGACTGATCGGTCTAGTTCACACTCTCCATAAGGCCCACCAACTGGACTAGAGGGTCCTGAAGCACTAGAGTGGATATGAACCCCTTCGGGACCTGTGCTGGCCCAACAGGTATAGTTTGGGCTAGAACCTCCTCATCAAAATCTACCTGAGGCTCCACTGCTGGTCGTGCTTCTCGAGCCCTAGGTTGAGCTCTGCCACTTCCTCTGCCTCGGCCTTTACCACGACCTCTGCCCCTAGTCGTAGCTGCTACAGGGGGATCCTGATCCTGCCCGATGATATATGTAGTGCGTGTTCTCGCCATCTTTGAGAGAAAAAGAATAGAAGGGTTCAGTCGTCAATGATCGAATAAATTGCACGATAGAGTAAAAAAAATGTCACATTTTTTTCCTAAACTCAATAGCCTCTAGAAAGTAAGTACACGCGCCTAAAACACGTCTTTAGATCACGTCACATGAAATGCACCCGCAATCCGAAACACATTTTATTCAACGTTTTAGGATTTGGATTTGGGTCACATGAAATGCACACCCGAGTTTAGGAAGGTAGTATTATTAAATAACGCGGCTAAAGCAACTAACGCATTGTTAACTTTGCAAGGGCCATGAAAATTTACTAAATGACACGCCTCGAATTCTAAGAATTTTAAAAGATATAATTAAGCGAGGGCCACGCATTTGAGGTTTTATTTGGCACGGCGCACCTCGATTCAATTCAAAGGGTCTTATTAACAAAATCAAGTGTCACGGCAATGAGCACATTTGACAACAACAGTTAGTTACACTTACTAAATAGCTTCTATCCTCCAGCACATACAATTATCACGTGTCACCTAATTTTGACCAACCAAACACTAAAAATATCATAGAAAATATTTCCTATACTAAAATATGAATACATTTTCCCACAGCTAAATCACAAGATCTGGACAAAAGGAAACGAGGAGGAAGATTATACTAATTGAAACTTTCAAGAATATCACAACTAATTAATGGGGGCTAAACGAACACATGAAAGAAAAAGTAGATGAAGCTTTGACAAATAATTAAGTGAAGCTTCCAATCAAAAATAATTAAATTTTGCATCATAATTTACCAAATCTAATGAACAGGCAAGCGTTTCCGGTGAACCAAGCCCAAAACGTGGTTGGCAAACATCTCAATGAGCTGACCAAAAGGGATCGAATCGATAAACTACGAATTACTCTTCACAAATCTTTTAGACACTACTTATATTCATCTCATAGTTTTAACATAATATCAGCACATTCCAGACATACCCAGTTCCTCAAAATTCCTCGCAATCTCTAAATAAACAAACAAAACATCAACACCAACTAACCACACTTCGTTTATGAATTCAAGAAAATGCTGATAGGTGAATGTACATACCTAAGAGTAGAGAAATTGCAGAAATTGATCAAGTAAAGTATGGAATTAAATAAAAATGGAGCTCCACAGCAACAGATCATCAATGAGCAGCAGTAGTGGAGCTCCACAGCAACAGATCATCAATGAGCAGCAGTAGAATCGATCAAAATTTCAATTTCCAAATCGTTCATCTTGATTTTTGATTTCTGAAAAATGAATTGAAGCAGCAGATCGAAGCTTCTCCTTTCTAAGAGAGGGATTAGATTTTTTTTCATTTTTTAAGATAGGAGGGGTCTTCGTTCATCTGCATCTTTTGATGCAAAATGGAGTGCCGTTACTCATGTCTTTTGAGAGAGAGGGGGTCTAATTACTGTGATTTGAGAAGAAGGAGAGATGGATGAATATCCACGGAGATGCGTGTTTGTCTGTGTGTAGGGGTCTAGGAGCCTAGGTTTTAATGAGGGGATTGGGTTATTAGGTTGGGTAGGTTAGTTTGGGCTATGGGGGAATTAATTTGAAGACAAAATATTGGGCTAAATTTGGGGTGTATTGGAGGATGGCCCAAGTCCGAAAAAATGGACCCCTATTCAATTTTCTTAATTAGTTCTAATTTCCTTTTCATTTCTTCTCTTTTTAAAAAAAAGTTAAAAATCCTAAATCATCTAAAAATATGAAATTACACTAATTGGCTAATTATAAAAATTATAAAAGCTAATTCATCCTAAATTAAAAGAGAAAAAATCAATAAACAAAAATTAAAAGACAAAAATTGTAAAAATGAGCCATTTTTTTTATTTTCAAATTTTTATAAAGCAAATGATTATGATAAATTCAAAAAAAAAAAACAAATCCTAAATGCAATGCATGATATTTTTGGTATTTTTCATGATTCAAATAAAACTTAAACATGCAAGAAAAATACAAACAATTAATAAAAATCTATAAAAATTCCTAAAAATGGTAAATAATTAAGAAAAAAATCTATTTTCTTGGATTTTGTAGGAGTATTTCATATAGGGAAAAAACCACGTACTTACACTTGACTGCCTCAATCTTCTTCAAGTCCACCTGAATACCCTCTGCTGATAAAACGTGACCCAGAAATGCAACCGAACTCAACCAGAACTCACACTTCGAGAAATTAGCGTATAACTGACTATCCTTCAGAGTCTGAAGAACCACTCTGAGGTGCTGCTCATGCTCTTCCTGGCTGCGGGAATATACCAGAATATCATCAATAAAGTCTATCACGAACAATTCCAAGTAAGGCCTGAACACTCTGTTCATCAACTCCATAAATGCTGTCGGAGCATTGGTCAACCCAAATGACATGACCAGGAACTCATAATGCCCATACTGAGTGCGGAATGTTGTCTTAGGGATATCAGGTGCCCTAATCCTCAGCTGATGGTAACCATATCTCAAGTCTATCTTTGAAAACACCTTTGCACCCTTAAGCTGGTCGAACAAATCGTCAATCCTCGGCAGTGGATACTTATTCTTAATCGTTACCTTGTTCAACTGCCGGTAATCTATGCACATCTTTATCGATCTGTCCTTCTTCTTGACAAATAACACTGGTGCACCCCCAAGGCGAAACACTGGGTCTAATGAAACCCTTCTCAAGCAAATCCTGCAACTGATCCTTTAACTCTTTCAACTCTGGCGGGGCCATGCGATACGGCGGAATGGAAATAGGCTGAGTGCCCGGAGCTAGATAAATACAAAAATTAACATCCCTGTCGGGCGGCATACCCAGCAGGTCTGAAGGGAAAACCTCAGGGAACTCCCGAACAATAGGAACAGAATCAATAGAAGGGACTTCTGCACTGGAATCGCGAGCATACGCCATATAAGCTAGACACCCCCTTCTCGACCACGCGTCAAGCCTTAACATATGAAATAGCATTGCGGGTGGAATGACCTGGGATCCATCTCCACTCTAAATGGGGCAAATTTGGTAAAGCCAAGGTCACGGTCTTGGCGTGACAATCCAAGATAGCATGATATGGGGACAACCAATTCATCCCTAATATAACGTCGAAATCCACCATGTCCAAGAGAAATAAATCAACACGGATCTCAAGACCCTCAAACATCACCACACAGGAATGATGCACTCGGTCGACCACTATAGAATCACCCACCGGTGTAGATACATGAACATGAATACTCAAAGCATCACTAGGCATGACCAAGTACGGTATAAAATAGGATGACACATACGAATACATAGACCCAAGGTCAAATAGCACTGATGCATCTCTAATACGAATCAGAGTGGCACCTATAATGTCTGCATCTGAAGACTCAGCCTCTGGCCTGGCTGCTGGTTGGCCTCTACCTCTGGCGACCTGAACTCCACCTCTATGACCTCTACCTCCACCTCTAATAGGCTGGGCAGGCTGAGGAACCTCTGGTGCCCAAATCCTAGTACGAGAACTCTAATACTGAGAGCTGCTCAAAGCTCGAGGGCAAAATCGGACAATGTGCCTCGAATCACCACAAGCATGGCAAGACCTCGTCTGCTGTGGACGAGCACCCCTCAACCTCGGGCAAACCCTCATGTTGTGACCATACTCACTACACTCATAATATCTACACGAACATTGCAGCTGAGAAAACTGAGTCTGACCCTGTCGACCTGAATGACCACCTGAAGTACCATGAGTGACATGGGGAGCTGACTGAAAGGGCCTGGGAGGATGGCCTCTACCATAAGTACCTCTACCTCCAGACGAGGTACCACTGAATCTGCCTGCATGAAGGGGCCTCTTATCTAAACGATGACCGCCTCCCTGTGGCAGGACCACCTCAACTCTACGACCCTCATTGGCCGCCTCCTGAAAAGTGATATCACTCCCGACCTGAGCCACTGTACCCGGCTGACCTGCCACCGCTGGCTGAACTCCTGGAAGCAAACCCGTTCGAATGACGCTCTCCACAAAGCCTAAAAATTTGACCAATGCGTTCTGAAGAATTGGGGTGGCTATGAACCCCTTTAGGACCTGAGCTGGGCCCACCGGAGCTTCTGGAGCGGGGATCTCCTCGTCATAACCAATCTGAGGCTCCACCTCTGGGGCTGCTGCTCGGGGCTGAGCTCTGCCCCTGTCTCGGCCTCTGGCACAGCCTCGGCCTTGCCCTCTGCCCCTCGTAGGAGCTGCTACTGGGGGCTTGGGCTGCTAAACGGTAGGAGAGGAAGCACGTGTTCTCGCAATCTGCGAAAGAACAGAGTAGAAAGACAAGCAGTATTTGAGAAATGGAATCGCATGACAAGAAAGAACAAAAGTGAAATTTTCCTAACTCTGTAGCCTCTGGGTATAAATACAGACGTCTTCGTACCGATCCCTCAGACTCTACCGAGTTTGTTCATGAGTTGTGAGACCTTTGTAACCTAGTTCTCTGATACCAACTTGTCATGACCTGAATTTCCCACCCTCGGGAGTCGTGATGGAGCCTACTAATAGGAGTTAGGCAAGCCAATTAACAACTACCTCTTTTAGCGAACCTTGACAATATTAGGAACAATAAAGCATTTAATAAATAAGCGACAATCTCAAATATGATTAACAGAAAGAAATGCATAAGTTTAACAAAATCCTCTACCCAAGACTGGTGTCACAATACTTACGAACATCTAGAGAATACTAAATACAAGGTTAGAATGAAACATAAAACTGTCTGCTTCGGTACAAATGATAACAAACTGAATAATATAGAAAGGGACTTCGGGCCTGCGAACGTCAGCAAGGCTACCTTGAATTTCCCTGGAGTGAAAGCTCGCTCCCAAAATGCTACTGCTACTCAAATGCTGCTGCAATACCTGGATCTGTGCAAAAAGATGCACAGAGTGTGGCATCAGCACAACCGACCTCATGTGCTAGTAAGTGCCTGGCCTAACCCCGGTGAAGTAGTGACGAGGCTAGACCAGACTACCAGATAAACTGGTGCAGATATATATACAATTACAACAAAATAATAGCGAAAATGTAAACAATTAAAACTGGGAGGGGAACATGCATACGGGGTAGCAGATAAAATGAAATATCAGGAAATACAAAAGAAACTACATCTGATTTCTTCTAACACAGAATAAGGGAAAACAAACCACTTTCACTTGTTTCAATTTCATCTCGTTGCAGGCATGCAACTCGATCCCATTTCTCATAATATCACGCGGTAGGCGTACCACTCGATCCCATTTCATAATATCACGTGGTAGGCGTACCACTCGATCCCAGTTCATAATATTACGTGGTAGGCGTACCACTCGATCCCATTTCATAATATCATGTGGTAGGCGTATCACTCGCTCCCATTTCATAATATCACGTGATAGGCGTACCACTCGCTTCCATTTCATAATATCTCGTGGTAGGCGTACCACTCGCTCCCATTTCATAATATCTCGTGGTTGGTGTGCCACACGATCTCATTTCTTTCAACACAATACACAAAATAATCCCGGCAAGGGAGATAGATATTATAATAAACTATCCTGATAAGGGAACAAGATAATATAATAAACTATCCCGGCAAGGGAACAAGATAATATAATAAACTATCCCGGCAAGGGAATAAGATAATATAATAAACTATCCCGGCAAGGGAGATACAGATATAACTAAACTTATTCAATTTATACTTAACACAATTAAATCAATACTCAGTCTGAACAACTACTGGCTCAGTGTTAAAGATTTCCAACCAAATCCTCATAAACAACAATTAAGAATTTCGATAATTTAGCAATTCAGGACTCACGGTCATGCTCGACACCAGTGTATAGATACTCGTCACCATGCCTATACATTGTACTCGACAAATAGCAATTAGCAAATAAGACTCTACTCATATTCCCTCAAGCCAAAGTTAGACCAAACACTTACCTCAACTTCCACGACTAAATCAATCCACAACGACTGCTTTCCCCCTCGAATTCGGCTCCAACTCAATAAAATCTATGCAATAACAACTTTATAATATAATAATAGCTAAACAAATCAAACACAATGCCTAAATATGGATTTCCAACCTTTCTTCCAAAAGTTCCAAAATTAACCCCAGGCCCACTTGGTCAAAACCCAAGGTTCGAACCAATTTCATATCATCCATTCCCCCACGAGCCCGAATGTACAATTTGTTTTCAAATTCGACCCCAAAACGAGGTCTAAATCAAAGAAAATTGAAATGCCCTAACTCTACCCATTTCCCCCAATTTCAACACTAGATTACATGATTTTAGCCTAGGAATTTGATGAATGATGAATAAAAATGAAGGAAACAAGTGGAAATTTACTTACCCAAGAAGCTTTGGTGGAGAAGTGCTCTAAAAATCGCCTAGGGGCTGTGGAGAATAAGAGTTCGTGTGCTTTTGGGTGAAAAATCCCGTCACTGTTCTGTTTTAAAACTTAAAAATCACTGGGTAAAAATGCTCTATGCGATCGCAGAATAAGGATTGCGATCGCATAGGTAAAGGGGGTGAGACAATGCGATCGCATAAGAGCTGGTGCGAACGCATAGAAGAAAAGTAAAGGCTGGATTTTTGATGCAATGCGATCGCGTAGTGTATAATGCGATCGCATAGAAGAATGAGATGAAGCTGGGTTTTTTTATGCATTGCGATCGCGGAGAGAAGAATGCGATCGCATAGGAGAATTTCTGAACCCCCTTAAGTTTGCTCTATGCGATTGCAGCACTTCCTATGCGATCGCATAGAGGGATTCACTGGGCACAGACAACAGCTATTTTCTGCAATTTTTCTAAGTTTCAAAACCATCCCGAGGACCTCCGTAAAACACTCCTGAGCCCTTGGGGCTCCTAACCAAACACCCACACTAACTCAACAACATCCTACGAACTTAACCGTGCGATCAAATCGCCAAAATAACATAAAAACGAGGAATCAAACCTCAAAATCATCACTTTTTCATCAACCTTCATAAACTTTAATTTTTAGATATTTAGGCCCGAAACACGTCAAATGACGTCCGATTTCAACCAAATTTCACAGGAAGAGCTTAAACCACATATACGCCATGTACCGGGTGACGGAACCAAAATACGGGCCCAACACCAACACTTTGTAATCCATTTTTATTTCAAATTTCCATATTAATTTCAGAAAAACAATTTCTCTTAAAAATTCATTTCTCAGGATCGAGACCTCGGATTTTGATTCCGAGCATACGTCCGAGTCCCATATTTTTTTACGGACCCTCCGGGACCATCCAATAATGGGTCGGGGTCCGTTTACCCAAAATATTGACCAAAGTCAACTTTAATCATATTAATATCAATATTCATCAACTTTTACATAGAATTCAAATTTAAGCTTTCCGTCTACGCGCCCGGATTGTGCACGCAAATCAAGGCAAGTAAAAATGAGGTTTTCAAGGCTTAGGAAGTACGAAATGAAAGAGAAATAGGTGATGACCCTTTGGGTTGTCACAGCGTATGAAGTTTAATCGACAAAATACAAGCTAAAATGGGACTGTAATCAAACCGAGGGGTTTGCTACCCGGGCCTCGGATTGATTGATGAAAGGCCTCAAGCTCGATGCCTGGGCTCGAGCTCGAGCTATCGAGGGTAACCGGGAAGGGGATAACAGTTGGAATATAATTAAAGGAGGCTCTTTATGGCCAATTATAAGTGATAAATGGAGAACAAGTATGAAAGTAAAGAAAGAAAGTAGCAGCCTCGAGCGAGTAAGTTAGAGCGAAAAGAGAGAGAGAGAGAGAGAGAGAGAGAGAGAGAGAGAGAGAGAGTTATTATTGATCTTGTGTAGAATGGTTGGAGTGACAATCGCCCCTTACAAGGTGGTGAGGATTCCCTTTATATAGGAGGGGAACAAATAACACAGTACAATATATTAATTGTAAAATCATGGGGATGGGATGGCTAGACACGACGCCTCGATACAGGCTCTGGGTAGGCCAGCTCTGTTAGACTTAGCCATGTGCCTTGGGAATTCCCCATTCCGCTCCATCCTCAATCTTTGTCTTCTTTGATTCGGGCCTCAACGAGCCTCGAGGGAGAGAACTTGGTCCCAGCTTCGTGATCTCGGGGCCTCGAGATGATTTTCCGAAACGAATTGATAGCAAGAAATTAGACCTTCTGTTCGCCGTATACAAATAGTCTCCGCGTTTCTCAGAATGAGCTGAGGGGAAACGGTCATGATACCCAGCTCCTCGAGCTCCCCGTAATGATTTTATATCCATGACACAACCTCTGAGGTGAGTTTTTACGATAACTGGGCATCCCATGGACTTGTCTTTTCATTGCCATTCAATGTGCTGTCGATTCTCTGTCTTCAAGAATAAATTAGTCCCTTGGATTTTCATCCCATGGACTCGTTCTTTTCATCGGCTTTACAAGAATAAATTAATTGCACCAGTCGGTCAATCTTCTAGCGGCATTGATAGTTGTGTCATTATCCCCTATAAATAGGGGCGTTCTGGCATCATTTTTCTATCCAAGGGTCTTTTATCTACTCATTCACCCTTTTCTCCTTGCCATCCTCCTCTATCGTTTATCATCATGTTTGGACTTTACAGCCTCAAGGTCGTTTGGCAACGCTTCTATAGGCTGTGTTACGGCCTCTTGCCTGAGCTTCCTTTTGTCTATCGAGATTGTACCGTTTTGTCGTCGATACCATTATTGTTGCGATCGTTATTGTTGTATTCATTGGCTCGAGATAAGGACAGATGGGGAATCAATTCCCCCTTTTTTAGAAAGTCGTCCGGACTATGCACCGCTGCTCACTCTTCTACCCTGGACTAGTGAGGCATTTTATCCCTTGGATTTTTTCTTTCCCGGGGGATAAAATGGCACCACTGGTCATTGAGGCTGGGGCCCACCGAATCTTCAACCTTTGGCTTTGGCGGGCTATGTCTCTTTTCTCTGCCATCTCTGCATCCCTTTTTTTTCCTCTTCTTCATATTTTCCCTAGGTGAGGACTTCCCGCGGGATTGAGCCGGGAACCAAGGGGTGATAGCAGTCGAAGGAGTTGCCCTTGAGGATGCGACCTCGAGGGGGCAGCGCTCGACAATTCTGATACCAGAGATGAACCTTCGAGCATGGACTGGGTTCTTACGTTTTAATCATATGTACATCCTTCTTCTTCGTCGTTTTGTGTAGAGATCCTCTGTAGGCTTTTGTAATCATATGAGAGGGGCCCTTGAGGACCATGGTAAACGAATATTTATGAATATAGAGATGCTTTCTTGATTTCTGTCTTTGATGCTTGCCTTGTTATTGTATATCCATGTGCACTTTGAGGCCTTTTGAATGTTTTATTTTATTGTTGACTGCTGATATTTAACTTGGTGCGAGCATTCTTTCCGATCTTGTACCAATTGATATGGCTCTTTTTCGAGTACATCGTTGTTCCCAGAATCAATCCTGAAGCGGTCCGGTAAACTTGGATCATTGGGGTCCTTGAGCCTCGCAGAGATAGAGCACCGAAGTGAAAGTCAGCTTCGGGTGCTTGGAGCCTTTACTTTGAGCTCGATGTAAATAACCTTCTAAGGTGTTGCAGCTGGGCCTCTGAGGAAGGGCTATTCGTACTTAGGCGACTTCCTGAGGTCAAGCCCTCGTGGTCGGAGCTCGAAGTGCTTATTTTTCTTTTTGAGGGAAAAACTTCGAGGTCGGGTACCACATCTGATGGGTTTTCAGTGTCTTGGCCTTATGTTTCTTATGTTTTGATGATCTAACAAACATTTCATGAAGAACCAGATAGAGCACCCGGATATACATTTCATTTGAACTGGTCGAAGTCTAAAAAATAGAAATGGATGAAAGACCACAAGGAGGAACACAACAGGGACCTAGTGACCTAGTCCCTTAGGGTTCTCTGACACAAGCACAAGTCAGTGAATGTACGCAATCAATATAAAGAGAAACACAACAGGGACCTGCTCTCTTAGGGTTCTCTAACAAAAGTACAAGTAAAGTACACAACTGGAATGTAGCAGAAAAAAGTGACCATCTAGCAACTGTCACAGAAGAGGAACCCAACTAGGACCTGATTCGTTGGTGTGTCCTGACAGAAGTACAAAGTCCACTATCCAGCTGGAATGCAATTGCCCAGAAGTGGAACCCAACTAGGACCTGGTTCGTTGGTGTGTCCTGACAGAAGTACAAAGTCCACTATCCAGCTGGAATGCAACTGCCCAGAAGTGGTTGTGCAGATAGTACAGCAGTTACTTCTCATTGGGAAGAAGCGTAGACTAAGAGTTGACATCTAGCAACTGTCATAGAAAGTGACCATCTAGCAACTGTCACAGAAGAGGAACCCAACTAGGACCTAGTTCGTTGGTGTGTCCTGACAGAAGTACAAAGTCCCCTATCCAGCTGGAATGCAACTGCCCAGAAGTGGTTGTGAAGATAGTACAGCAGTTACTTCTCATTGGGAAGAAGCGTACACTAAGAGTTGACATCACTATCCATTGTGCTATCTTTTGTGATAAAACAACCTGGTGCAAGGCACACCAATCTTTGTGCATTCACTGATATTCTCTTAAGAAACAAAAGTATTCATCCGGCATTGAAGTCACTGGTGTGTCAAGAACAAGAAGACAACTCAATTAAGGATCGGTTTCTTAATAATTTTATGTACATCCGTAGTTGAGTTGTAATCTTGTTATTTGTTTGTCATTGTAATTCCTAGTTTGCTTTCTTAGAAGCGTTGTCTTAGGAACAAACCAAAATTCATAAACTTCTGTGTTTATGTTGTGACTAGGGATAGTCATAAGTTTAAATCCTTTGTAACTAGGATAGTTATAGAGTGGCTTGTGGTGGTTGCATCACAAGTTAGTTTGAAGTATTTGCAATAGGGTTCTTGCAAAGTGGCTTGTAATAGGGAGATTGCAAGTTAGTAGAGTTAAAAGACTACAAGAGTAGGCCGTGGTTTTTTTATCCCCTTTATGGGATTTTTCCACGAAGAAAATCTCTTGCCTTCTTTACTTTCAGTCTTTACTGCATTCTACGCATCATCTTAGAGAGGACCAGGTACTCTATAGTTTGGTAGACTCATATAAACTAACAATTGGTATTAGAGAAGGTTTCTCCTATTAGGCTAACACCTAGGAAGGATCCTCAATGGCTGTTCCACCAAAATTTAAAGAAGGACAATCAACCTATAGACCTCCCCGATTCAATGGTTAATACTATGGCTGGTGGAAGACCTGTATGCATGATTTTATGATGGCCGAAGATTCAGAGTTATGGGACATCATTTGTGATGGTCCACATGTTCCCATGAAAAAGCTTGAAGAAACAGGACCTTTGGTTCCCAAAGGGAGAAGAGAGTACAACGACATTGACAGAAAAGATGTAGAAATGAACTATCGTGCCAAGAAAATCTTGATGTGTGGCATAGGACTTGATGAGTACAACAGAGTATCAGTTTGTGATACTGCCAAAGAAATATGGGAAGCTTTACATAAAGCACATGAAGGAACTACTCAGGTCAAACATCCATGATCGACATGATCGACATGCTCACCACTGAACATGAGCTTTTCAAGATGAAGGATGATGAGTCCATACAAGATATGCACACTAGATTCACCTCCATCATAAATGAGCTTCACTCACTTGGAGATGTCATTCCCAAAAACAAGCTTGTAAGGAAAATCCTTAGTGTTCTACCTGGGTCTTGGGAAAGTAAGGTATATGCCATCACTGAAGCTAAAGATCTACAAACTCTAACCATGGCTGAGTTGATTGGTAATCTGAAGACATACGAGATGTAAAGAAAGAAAGACAGTGAAAGAAGAGAGCCTAAGAAGGAAAAGAACTTGGTGCTTAAGGCTGAAAGCATTGATTCAAGAGATGAAGATAGTGACATAGCCTATCTTACTAAATGATTTCAAAAGATGGTTTGGAGAAACGGTGGTATACCAAAGTGTGCAGTTCATGTAAAAAAGGGAATAACGATCTCTGTCATAGATGTGGAAAGTCAGGTCATTTCATCAAAGACTGCCCACTCGCGAAACAGGAGCAACACAAGCAAAATTCTAACAAAGCAGGAAAAAGGAACCTGGTTCCAGATAAAAGATTCAATCGAAAAAATGTTGCAGACATATCATTAAGCAAGCTCTTGCTGCTTGGGGAGACTCCTCGAGTGAATTCGAAAGGGAACCAAATGCAGAAAACAGTTCCATGATGGTAGTGGAAAGTGAAGAAACGAAGTACAATTCACTCTTTGCGTTGATGGCTCGATCAAATGATGATGATGAAGAAGATGAAGACGATGAGGTAAACTTAAGGGATGTTCAGAGAAATCTGAAATCCTATTCTTCTAAAAGCTAAGGTTTTTATCTAATGTCCTAATTGATGCCTATTATAGCATTGTAAATGATAAGGAAATCCTGACCATAGAACAAGGAGAGGACGAACAATCTAGAGATGATCTAGTGGTCTATGTAGTGGACTTAAACAAGACCATATCTAATCTTGAACAAGAAAAGGAAGCCTTGAATGAAAGATTAACTAGTGTGGAAAATGAGAGAGACGATATGATGGTAGTAGTTGTTGATCTAAAAGAAACAATATAAGGCCTTAACAATGAAAAACACACCATAGAAGAAAAGGTTGCATCTACTAAAGAGGAAAGGGATGACCTGTTAGTAATATGCACTGATCTAGAGAAAACCATTGAGGAACTCAATAGAGAACATATGAATGTAAGTCTTGGGAAAGGGAAGGAAGTAGCCAGTGAGACGCACATCATGCTTGAAAAGGAGTTAACTGTTGTGAAAACCAGATTCTGCAGTGAACTCGAGAGGAATCAACAACTTCAAGCTGAATTGGAGAAAGTAAGAAATGATCTTGAGAAATCTCTGAAGTGGACCTGGTCCTCAGATGTTGTCACTGCCATGTATCTCAACAACAGTGGGAACAAGTAGGGCATCAGGTTCCAAAGGGAGAAAACTCCCTACAACCTGCACAATAGTTATGTTAGTATCCCTGATAACTGGCTATGTACCCACTGTGGGAAAAATGGGCATTTTAAAGAAAATTGCCAGACCAGGGTTCAATCTACTAAAAAAACAAAGTGTTTACTGATGGAGTGACTACTAACAAAGGACCAGGTACCACACGAAAAAAGTGGATGTTGCCTGCATGGACTAGGAAACCTCTCATTCATCCTTTTTATCATAACAAGGGACCCAAACTAGTTTGGGTTCCTAAATCTAACCTTTGATTTGCATGAGCAGGGAACAGTGAGAGGAAGCGGACTGCGATGGACTATGGATAGTGGATTCTTAAAGCACGCAGTTGAAAACATCATGAATCTCTTTTCACTGAAAGCCCTGCAGGAAGGGAATGTATCCTTAAGAAGGAAGTAAGGGTACACTCTTAGTGAATGAAAAGGTAGAAAGGTTCTTTTGGCACTCAAGTGGGAACGTGCACTATTTGAATGACCTATAAGGTGCAGTCAGCAATCAGATAACTCTCCAAGTGGTCTCAGTGGACAAAGGAAACAAGAACATAACCTCCAACTAATTATGAATCTCCACAAGCTGGTGGTATGAGATGAGTGAAGTTGAAACCATGGCATGAAGGATTGGTATATGCAAACTTCTCACCTCCGAATAAATTAACTCAGTAGGACCTGGTCCGTGGTCTACCAAACTCAAGTGTCACCTGGACATGAGTTCACAAAATGAAGGAGGAGAGGGAGGAAGGGATCACGCACAATTTCTCAACACTCAAGGACTCCACAACAAAATGGTATTGCTGAAAGAAAAATGGAACTGGAAAATATTGCATGGACAATGCCCATCGACTATGGAATCACCAAGAAACTCTAGAAAAAGCAGTAAATACTGATTTCTATGTGGAGAACGGGTGTCGGATCAGGTCCCTCCTAAATCAAAACCCACCATGAGCTGCCAAATGAAGGAAAATGCCATGTTCTCGACAACAGGAAGGATCAGCTTGGGAAGATCAATGCAAAAATATGAGCGAAGGAATCCTTCTGGGGTACAATCCACAAAACAAGGGCACAAAGTCTCCAACAAAGGGCACGTTAAATGGTAGGAGATGATCTTGGGGTATTTAACAAGATACTTTCCCTTTCCAAAAAAGAAACGGCGATGATCACTATGATGAACCAACCCTGTCTCTGGGAAAAGATTTGAGGCTTCAAATAGGGGGGATGATAAAATGAGTAAGATGAAGGAGACTGGTGAAAGACAACGCAACATCATCCTCACGTCTCACAAAGAACCTAGTTTTCTATGGACAAGGAAAGCACTTTTGGAATGGATCACTTGTCATGATTCATGCCTCATCCTTTGGGAGACAATGAAGCAAAACTCAATGGCCTCATCAAGAACTGAAGAAGAATTTCAAAAACAAGAGGATCAAGCACATTGAAGGGTGAGATCATCTTCTGATGGTCAAAATGAAGAAGGGATTGATCTGTGGAAAGTGTTGCAGAATAGAAGACCAAATTCAAGATATGTGCATCAAAGCCTCGAGTAGAGAATAGTACAGATCAATCAAGGTGAAGATGGGTGTCACGAGATTCTAATGAAGAACCTGATTCTCCATCAATCGGTTATGTAAGGCAACACCAGGTAAAGGTAGCTAAAGTGTTTTCTGACCAAGCCTAACTCACATCAATATAGGTAAACACGCATGATGATCATAAAAGCTAAAGGTACAGTTATGAACTGCGTTAGAGGAGCTGCTAAAACCTTTTTCAAAAAATTGTTCTGGCATCAGGTTCTTGTACCTCAGGTTAGTAGTAATGTGCTTAATTCTGCATGCCCTATCAAAATAAAACAAAATTTAACTCAACTGTCACATCATCCGACTTTTCAACGTCTGTTTCATGTCTTGTCTTTCAAATCCTTTTATCCCCTCTGCACGGTAACACTTCCCCACAAACCTACCGCCATTTTCAGAACCTGTTTCGCTCTCCACTCATCATTAACCCATTTTCCAATAAAACTTTCTTTCTCTCTCACGGCAAGTCATGAACCTTCATCTCCGTTGTATAGCTCGGATCTTCTCCTCATCTGTCTCTTTCTCTCTCTACTCGTCTACCAAGTACTCATCTAATGGCGATCGAACAATTGTCTCATTCTCCCACCATTAACACCGCTCCCACTTCGTTATTATCCTTGAAATCATCTCCAGAGCGTCACTATTTCACGCCTTCTACCACCTTACCCACTCCTGGATCCTCCTCCACTCCTACAATTTTTCCATTTCTGATAAACCCTGTTTACCATCATTTTCAGAACCGTATGTCTATTCAATCCTATGATCTCATCAAAGAACACACAAGAGGTTTTACTCCTCAAGTGTCAGAAGCCCTTGAGGATGATCCTGCCCAGTACCTGAACTCCTTCATGTTTGACTTAGTGACTCTCAAGGAGTCACCAAAAAAGGAAGTAACTCATAACATCATGGCTATAGCTGCTGAGAGTCTAATGAATGAAGGAGCATATCTCTCGTCTGAGTACCAAGGCAATAAATTCCATTCCTAGGAGATGTAAAAACCATATCACTCCTCGAGTCCTTGGCTCATGAGATATTCTCATAAAAGACTTCTGATGAACCTGATTCTCCTCCATGCAAACTCACTCCTGCATCTCCTGTTTACTCCAAACTCTTAGAGTCTTCCTCCAAAATCACCCACTATCAGGTCACTACAGTAAGAGATTTTTGAATCCTCATTGCAGAAAAGTAAGAGGAGTGTCAAGACAAGGTATTTCATCAAGAGTGTGTCAATAAACCGGATAGACAAAGATGCTTCTAGGGAACTTGGTTCCTTAGTACAACAATCTATAACAGCTCAACAGTCTATGGAAAAGGCCTCCAATGAAACTATTGAGGAATAGAAAGGTTCATCCGTAAAGTACAGCAGCAAGTCTAAACGGAGTCAAATTGAGCTAGCGCTGTCTGAGAACAATACTAAGGGATGGCAAGCTGGAAAGGAAAGTTTGCCGAAGGGTCTAGCAAATGAAAAAGGGAAATTATGAAGTAACTTGGTTCAATAAGGTCCATGACCTGCGATGGTGGTCTTTGGTAGCAGAGATTAAGAACTCAGAAAGTGTTGTGGGGTCGTACATTTGATCCAGCAATTTCGGAAATGGAAGGCATGAGACAAATTCTAGAGATTGTGGAATTTCAACAATGGGAACACTTGTTTGAAGAGAGAATGCCTTTAGTGTACGAAGATGCAGTACAAACTTTTTACGCATCTCTTTTCACTGTTGAGGGGGATCACATTTGTGCGCTTGTAAATGGAGTAGACATTATACTCAATGTTTCAATGTTGGGAAAGGTTCTCAGAATTTCGTGTGAAGGTATGTCCTCAGTTAAGGGTGTATATGGAGTAAACTTTTGGAGAGCTAATGAAATAACAAGCTATTCAATAGGGGGAACAGGTCCATAAGAAGGTATTGGTTCCTAAGTACCAGCTTCTCTTTGAACTGGTCAATAAAGTGCTCTTACCCCGGTCCGAGAGGCGCTCTATTGCTACAAAATCAGATATGGTCCTAATGGAAGTGCTTGATGAGTTTGCCCTAATCAATTTGCCAGCAATCATGATAGATCATATGTAGAAGGTGGCAAATTTTAAGAGTGGAAATCATGGGTTACCTTATAGCTTTCTCCTCACTCAGGTGTTCAGATTCTATAAGGTCCCTTTGGGGAATCCTAGAGTGGGCACACATAAGAAGACCTTCTCTAAGACCACTCTAGAAGAATATGAATGTATAGAAAGAGTTGGTGGAAGCATCTTGACCATTTCTCAGTTGATCAACGCTCAAAATGTAGCTTATACGAAAATAAGAAGGCTGAGGGCTCGAAATGCTATACTGGAAACTTAGCTCAGTCAAGAAGCTAAAGGACCTGATTCTGTCAATAAGGAAGTTGCACGACTGACAAAGGAAAATGATAGAGTTCGGGCTCAATTACTTGAAGAACAATTGTCTGCAAATGCTCGACTGGACTTGGTTCTCAAAATCATTGTTGTCTCTTCCTCCAAGCCACCTTCCGCTAGTGTCCCCTAGGATCCTCTTAGTGTCCAGCTATTTTTTGCTCCAAAATCTTATGGCTGCTATTTTACTTTTGTTTGCTTTTTGTGTGATGGCATATTGAACTTAACCATTATTGCTCCTGACTTGCTCAATCCAATGTAAACATTAAAAAATAGCTCCCCTTTCTTTACCTGTACATTACTGATTTCCTCTGGCATCTCTTTTCTGTCATGTTTTGTGCACATATGTGGCATGAGCTAGTTGTGTTAGACTCCTTATGCTTATTACCTGTTCTTTTTTAATGATGCCAAAAGGGGGGAAATGTGAGGGGTAATATGCTTTATGTAAAATATGCTTTGTGTATCAGTGAGGGAAAATCACAAAGGAGGGTGATCTGAGATTAAGGGGGAACTACGTGTAATTCTGGCATCTCATCTAGTTATTTCTGCTCTAAACAAATATTGTCCATGCCTAAGTCTATCATCATCAAAAAGGGGAAAATCGATAGGTTTTCAATGTCTTGGCCTTATTCTTCTTATGTTTTAATGATCTAACGGAAGAACAAGATAGAGCACTACATTTCATGTGAATTGGTCGAAGTCTGAAAATCAGCAAATGGATGAAAGACCACAGGGAGGAACACAACAGGGACCTGGTGACCTTGTTCCTTAGGTTCTCCGACACAAGCACAAGTTAGTGAATGTACTCAATCAATATAAAGAGAAACACAACAGGGACCTACTCCCTTAGAGTTCTCTAACAGAAGTACAAGTCAAGTACATAGCTGGAACATAGCAGAATAAAGTGACCATCTAGCAACTATCACAGAAGAGGAACATAACTAGGACCTGGTCTGTTGGTGTGTCCTCACAAAAGTACAAAGTCCACTATCCAGTTAGATTGCAACTGCCCAAAAGTGGATGTGCAGATAGTACAGTAGTCACTTCTTATTGGGAAGAAGTGCACACCAAGAGTTGACATCACTATCCATTGTGCTATCTTTTGTGATAAAACAACCTGGTGCAAGGCACACCAATCTTTGTGCACTCAGTGATATTATCTCAAGAAACAAAAGTATTCATCCGGCATTGAAGTCACCGGTGTGTCAAGAACAAGAAGACAACTCCACTAAGGATCAGTTTCTTAATCAGTTTATGTACATCCGTAGTTGAGTTGTAATCTTGTTATTTGTTCATCATTGTAATTCCTAGTTTACTTTCTTAGTAGCGTTGTCTTAGGAACAAACCAACACTCATAAACTTCTGAGTTTATGTTGTAACTAGGGATAATCATAAGTTTAAATCCTTTGTAATTAGGATAGTTATATAGTGGCTTGTGGTGGTTGCATCACAAGTTAGTTTGAAGTCTTTGCAATAGGTTTTGCAAAGTGGCTTGTAATATGGAGATTGCAAGTTAGTAGAGTTAAAATCCTACAAGAGTAGGTCGTGGTTTTTTATCCCCTTGTATGGGATTTTTCCATGTGGAAAATCTCTTGCCTTCTTTACTTTCAGTCTTTACTGCATTCTATGCATCATCTCATAGAGGACCAGGTACTGTATAGTTTGGTGAACTTATATAAGCTAACAATTGGTATACCTAAGTTGGGCGGTTCAATTAAAACAAGGAACGACGATCTTTGTCATAGATGTGGAAAGTCAAGGCATTTCATTAAAGACTTCCCACTCGCAAAATAGGAGCAACACAAGCAAAATTCTAACAAAGCAGAAAAAAGGAAACTGGTTCCAGAAGATTCAATCAAAAAAGTGTTGCAGACAATACCGTTAAGCAGGCTCTTGCTGCTTGGGGAGACTCCTCGAGTGAATCCAAAAAGGAACCAGATGCAGAATATAGTTCCATGATGGTAGTGGAAACTAAAGCAATGAAGTACGATTCACTGTTCACACTGATGGCTCAATCAGATGATGATGCTGATGAAGATGAAGACAATGAGGTAAACTTCAGGGGTGTTCAGCGAAATCTGCAATCCTATATTTATAAGAAGCTAAGGTCTTTATATTATGTCTTAATTGATGCCTATTATAGCCTTGTAAATGATAAGGAGATCCTGACCATAGATCTAGGAGAGGTCGAACAATCTAGAGATGTGTCGACGCCCCATTTTTTCCTAAAGCGGAATTGGGTTCACGACATTCGGGAAGACAACTCTTATCCCGTTTGGGAATTGGGTTTTTTTTTGAGTTTGGAGAGTATCCACCTAATGATTATAGTGCATTAGGACACTTTCAAGAAAGAATTGAGATGAAAAACTNATTGCTTACACCCAGGATACCATTAGCATTAGAATAGTGCAGTGTGGAAGAGCCAGCTCTCAGGCATCCAAGTTCATAGGGAGCTCAGGGTTCCCAAAGCATGGCTTGCAAGAGAGGGGCAGACCTTATAGGTAATAGTAAGTGCAAAGTGAAAGGGAATTAGGGAGCCATGACAGGTGGTGGTCATACCTAGCCACAGGGTAGGCTGGTACACCCCTGACCACTTGTTTGGTTGAACAAGTTATGAGCAGACCTTTTGAAGATCAGACTAAAGTTTGGATAGTGATTAGGACACTATCAGACTAAAATCCAGGGCCCACACACATAGAGGGGATAAAGGAATGGGAATTGATTGAGTTTGGGATTCAAAGAATCCAGTTCAGGATCATAGACAGCAATATTGGATTGCTGTTATTNGTAGAACAAACAAGCAAACAAGGCTCAAATTAACCCCAGAAGTCAAACAATCATTTAGTTTAGCATGCCTTGAAAAGTATTGATTTGGTCTTAGATTAAAATTAAGCAGCGAGCGGGCTGGTTCAACACATACATTTAGACAGAAAGTCAACATTAGGCCACTCGGATACAGTTTTCAGGAACTGACCCAATTAATTAATTAGCCAACCCTTTGTCTATGTGTTGAAATAAAACTAGGCGTAGGATCTATTAATTTCAGGAAAAGATGCAAAGAGTTACCAGTAATTTCAGAAAAGATGCAAGTTGATTTTAGAGAAAGGAGGCATCAGTTTTAACAAAGAGAAAAGATGCAAAATGCTTTTAGAAAAAAGAATTACCAGTTGTTTCAGAAAAGATGTAGACTGATCAAAAGATTTACGAGCTTCAAGAAAATGCAGATTGATTATGAGAAAGGGTTTACCAATTGTAGTAAAGATAGATACGAGTTTCAGTGATTGGTTCTGCTTTAGAAACGAATGAGGCTGTTAAGGACGAGATTTTCTATAGGCATGCTTTCTATAGATTTGCTGATTTTAACACCCTTTCATGACATTAATAGGAGTCTTATTNAGAAATTATCTCGAGGGGAAGGTGTTAGGCACCCCTCAAGATCCACTAGTGTGGTTCCCGGCCATGCTACAATTATTACTTTAAATGCAAGGGCAAATAAACATGTACAAGAAACACAAAAGGTTAAAAGAAATGCTGAATTTTAGAAAGGAGCAGTTTGGTAAAAATGTGCAAATAGAGGGAAAAAGTCAAGTACTTAGTGCAAATAATCCGAAAACCATGTGAGAAGCAGAAAATGCAATATCTTTAAAGATTCAAAAAAATTTGCTAAACTAAATAAAAAAAGAAAGAGGGTCCTAGGTTTATNCACACGATGTCTATATGAAACTTTGTTATTAAGCCTATAAACGGTTTGCCTAATGACATTTGTGTATGCAGAAATGTAAGAGCCTATAGGCATGATCTCTATATGTGTAATTACAGAAACATGAGTGTTAAATCTTATAAGCATGATTTCTAGGTGATTTTTTGTGGTAAAGTTAAGTGTTAAATCCTATAGGCATGGTCTCTATGCGATTGAATCAGTATTAAAGACCCTATAGGCAGGATTTCTAGTTTGACAAAAATAAAATCCTAAGTCATGATTTCTACCCCTTGGATGCAGGAAAAGTAAAGACCCCTCCCACACCCTTTTACTATTATCCCCGAGTTTCATACAAAATTATTACAAACTAATGAATCAAACTGGAAATTAAAAGATACATCAAAAGCTAACAGCAAGATCCGAGCAGCCTAATTCAACCTTAATGTCTGGTAA
>MU759191.1:58027-85085 GCA_026770625.1 Nicotiana glauca | reverse complement strand
ATCCCCGAGTTTCATACAAAATTATTACAAACCAATGAATCAAACTGGAAATTAAAAGATACATCAAAAGCTAACAGCTAGATCCGAGCAGCCTAATTCAACCTTAATGTCTGGTAATATGCGATTGAGCTATTTTCGGCATTCAAATTTTTAAAGCCTTCTCTTTATCCAAGGTGTTTCAAAGTTCCAAGGAATCTCAGGGATTCCAGGCATTGCTTACACCCAGGATACCATTAGCATTAGAATAGTGCAGTGAGGAAGAGCCAGCTCTCAGGCATCCAAGTTCAGAGGGAGCTCAAGGTTCCCAAAGCTTTGCTTGCAAGAGAGGGGCAGACCTTATAGCTAAGAGTAAGTGCAAAGTGAAAGGGAATTAGGGAGCCATGACAGGTGGTGGTCATACCTAGCCACATGGTAGGTTGGCACACCCCTGACCACTTGTTTGGTGAACAAGTTAGGAACAGACCTTTTGAAGGTCAGACGAAAGTCTGGATAGTGAGTACGAAACTATCAGACTCAAATCTAGGGCCCAGACACATAGAGGGGAAAAAGGGATGGGAATTGATTGAGTTTGGGATTCAAAGAATCCAGTTCAGGATCATAGACAGCAATATTGGAGTGCTGTTATGCCCTGAACCACAACTCACATACAAAGGGTAAAGGGTAAGGGAATTCATAAAGTATCAAATTCATGACAAACAACTAATTTAAATACATAATTTAAATACTGCACTATAAAGGAATGGGGGGAGCATGTGACAATATGCTAGAAACAAATGGGCAGAGTTAAACACATTGTTGTTGAGGCATGTAAACTAATTGAGACATACCAGTATAGAAGCAAAAGAGTGCAGAAGAAAGCAAACACAGTCCACAGCAGTGCAAGTATCAGAAAGAGAGAGAGTATAAGTGAATTGTGAACTCAGATTGTTCTGTGTTCGTGTGTGTTCAAAGAGAAGATATGAGAGTATTTATAGTGTAGAAATAGGCAAAAAATAAGTTAATGCAGTTCAACAATAATTAGGGGAACAAGTGTCAATTAGAATTAAACAGTATCAAAGACTTCCCTTATTTGAGGAATTAAAAATCAAACAGTAACATGCAAGTGCTAAACAAGGAAAGAGACCACATAGGCTGACTATGACTAATAAGAAAGTATTTCAAGCATTGTAAAGGTACATAGTAGGTAATAGAGGCTAGGTTCATCAGACTCTAATCAAGGAAAGGTCTATCAGAACCCAATACCAATATAATCAAAGTAAGGGAATCAGTCAACTTGAGTAGGAAAGGCAGGGGTCGAGATTTCAATGCAAGCATTGAAATAGGTCTGAGAAGCAGGGAAATCAGTACAATAAGGAAAGAATCAATAACAAGAGTGCAATCAGAATCACACAAAGATATTTGAAGTCAGCCCATAATTAAGGGCTACTTTGAGAGGGAAATTTAACATATAAAAGAATGCATAGACTTAGGCATGTGAGGCTAAGTTGTGGTAAAATAATAGCATGTAGTAGTAACTAAAAGGCATGATAGTCAAGATTCAGTGCTTAACAATAGAGAAAAGATTCAGAAGCATACAAAGAACTCAGAACCAAAAAATAGTCAAGAGAATGGAAGCACACTGCAATTTCAACGAACGAGTTGCACAAACAAAAAGAGATTGAATAGTCCCTAAAGAAACTAGGGTTTTTGAGAATCAAACGAGTTTAGAGTAGTCAAAAAAAATAGGTTTAGAATCCCGGATAAGCCCCAAAATTAGGGTTTTTAACATGCTAAATCAGATAAAAATAAAGTGAATCAAACCACCAATAACAAACAGACCAGGAAACTCAAACTAAATCCCCAAGAAAATTAGGGTTTTCAACATGCGAGTTCATATAGAAGATAATACAAACAAACACAGTAGAAACATGTCGAGATTCAGAGAAGAGATGTTCGAGATAGAATAACATGAAACCCTAGTTGAGGAAAATAGTTTCTGAAAGCAAACATTAAAGAATCTTTGAGAAAAACTCATAGAAGGTTCACACACACATAGATACAGAACAGATCTAAAATAAATCGAAGGAACCTTAGAGATTAGGGTTTCGTAAGAAACCCAAGAGACGAGATAGGCTTTGGAAACCATTGATCTGAGTAGAGAAGTCAAAGATCGAACTTGAATGGCCATGGCTGCCTGGACAGAGGTTGAAGATGACCAGAGAAAAGCCATCGAGCAAAGCTTGGTCGAGACCTTTTCAAGATCTGGTCATAGGACCTTAGAGATGAGACCATAGAAGCCATGGGAGGCCAGTGTAGGGCTCCGATGAGTCTGGGGAGCCATGGATTAAGGTTTCGATGGGAGGCAGTGGCTAAGGTTTTGGGAGAGCTCGAGAGACGAGAGCGTTTGAGGGCGGCAGATTGGGAAAATGAGATAGGGTTAGGCGGTTGTGTGTAATTAAAAAGGTAAGAAGTAACGGTGGTCGTTGATCTAAATGATCAACAGCCGAGATTCAAAAAGGGATATGGGTTGGGTCGGTTAAACAAGTATTGGGTCGGGTAGGCATGTTAATTGGGCTGGGTAATTGGATTTCAAATTGGGGCTGAAATGGGGTGCCAAATTGGCAAAAATTGAAATGCAATAAGGCCAAATCGTAAATAGACAATTTTTCCCTTTTAATTTTGTAAAAATAGTAATACTAATTTTAAAAACAAATTACATATACTGGGTAAATAAGTATTATATAAATATTAATTAAAAAATGCTGGAATTAATTTTATAAACATAAAATGTCATAAATTACAAGATAGACTATAATTGCAATTATATGCAATTTAGCTTTAAAATACCAAAGAAATTTGTAAAAAAAATATGCAAATATTACTTTAGTTATATTTTGGTGTAAATGTGAAAATAAATTGAATTATTCACCAAAAATGATAGTTTTGGGAATAATTATTGGATTTTGTTGTGTAAAATAGATAATAAATTGGTTTAAAAATCATTAAAAATGTCAAAACTCTTGGATGTGCTTATATATGCACCAATATGCTATTTTGGAAATATTTGGGTATAAAAATACTTAGGGAAAATTGGGTATCAACAAGATGATCTAGTGATCTATGTAGTGGACTTAAATAAGACCATAGCTAGTCTTGAACAAGAAAAGGAAGCCTTGAATGAAAGAATAACTAGTGTGGAAAAGGAGAGAGATGATCTGATGGTAGTAGTTGTTGATCTAAAAGAAACAATAGACGACCTTAACAATGAGAAACACACCAAAGAAGAAAACGTTACATCTACTAAAGAGGAAAGGGATGACCTGTTAGTAATGTTGTTGACATTGAAGGGCTTAACTTCTTCTTGACAGAGATCTTTGAGGTTGGGTACCACCTCGGGATCCGTACCGAGGTCGTCGATCTCCCGGGGCTTATCCTAGATAAGCGAATCGTTGATGTTTCCCACATATACGTGGGGCGGCTCTTACTTTTTTGGAAGATCCCACTATTTTAGATAGCTATCCTTCCTTCTTGGTATCGAGTCCTTCGTTAACTTAAGCGCAAAAGGGGTGGTGTAGGTCCCTGCTTCAGTTTGCCAATTCTACCATAGCCATGACTGCTACTTCAGGGCTGGCCCGGAAGGGAGGGTAGAGTTCCACTCCCAGTGTTCAGGATCCGCGAGAGTTTACTCTGAAGACTATGTCTTCGATAAGAGAGGAACATCTGGAGATGGTGAGGAGATATTGCGGATGGGGCGAAGGTGTAGCGTTGCAGGCGTTTTCCCCAGATGAGAGTATTATGGACCCTGCTGATGGATTCCTGAACGTGTACTTATACCCTTTTGCACTAGGCCCCCTTGATAGGGTCGGGCTCGATTTCTGCCTGAATTATCGGGTTACTTTGGTGGAGATACATCCGTTGTTTTGGCGAGTTGTGCTGATGATGAGACTCTTGAGGAGAAGGGTGGGCTTGAATTCATGCTTAGTCACCTCGTCAGGCTGTACTGGCCCTTTCATCATCGAGGCCTGCTAATCTTGTGTTGTCGTTCATCCACGCCCTTTGTTGTTAATGATGAGGAAGATAGGGATCGAGAGTGGGTCAGCCGATTCTTCCAGGTTTGCACGACTGACATTATCCCGTGGAGCTCATGCTAATTCCCGAGGGATAGAATTATGCATGTGAGTGGAGTGTCTCATGCTTTCTTTGATTCGCTTATAGCGGAAACCAATTTAGTAATTGTGTTTCCCCCTTTCCTGCGGCAACTTCGTGGGCGCCAGATGAAGTTCCCTATTTTCCCGGCTGGTTCTGGAGATTGGTAACCCATTCGACTTGCGAGAGCGTAGGTGGCGATCTGTGTCCCGGGGCAGATGGGAAGCGAAATACCAAGGTATGCGCGTACACTGCTTTGGTCTTCGTATATTTAAGATGAAATTTTCCTCTTTCTTTTGTACTGGCTTTGCCGTCGTAGGTATCGAAAGGTCTTCAGGGGCAAGGTTGTGCTCCTCCAAAGAGGGGGAAGAGTTTTTGGCTTCCGACCCAAGGGACGATGGCGATAAATGAGATATGCACTTGCATTGTGATGGAGCTTTTAGCGGGGCTAAACGGGTCTGTGTCTTCGAGGAGAAAACATCACCTGAGCCTGTTGTTCCTGAAGTCTTCTATTCTGGAGTGGTGGTTCTTTAGAGTGATCATGCTTCGACCTTGGTTGGTTCTTCCAAGACCGAGGGGGATGGACCAACAGGAGTGTGCTCAGCCTTCGAGGAGGTCCGGCGGCTTCACTTCATGGTGAGTTTCGACATAGTTCTTTCGCATCTCATGTCTTCCCTTCCTTATCAAATTTTTTTTCCGCAGGCCTTTGATATGCTCAGGTCTGAGATGCTCCATCATGGGGATAGGCTTCGAAAAGCTCTGGATGAGAGTAAGTCCCTTAGACTCCTCTACGAGGAGAAGGAGGTTGAGTTGATGCACTAGCGATATGAGGTGTACCGGAGCTCAAATTACGAGAGCTATTTGACGGAACAAGTAACCTCTTGTGATACGTGTTTCATTTTTTTAACACTTAAAGGTTAATATTTTTGCCTATCTCAGTTGCAGAAAAAGATGGAGGCTCTAGAGTACCTTAGGGTTGAAGCCGATCGAGTTAGGAATGATTGTGGTGAGCTAAGGGCTCAGGTGCAGGCCCAAGCTTCAAAGAAGAAGGGTGCCTTGGCAAAAGCTCCTGCCTTCAAGGCCCAACTCCTATTGGATCGTGATAACGCTTTAGTTCAAGCGGATATGATCGCGAAGTTCGAGTCCTAAATCTCGAAGGTTAGGGCTCAAATCGTTGATGCTTAGGTTGAAGCAGCATTGACTCGGACAAAGGCTGATCAGGAGATGTCGATTCATTTGAAGGATGCTACTGATGCCTAAGCCGAGTTGAAGAGGTCCCTCGATCATGAAAAGAAGATAGAGGAATATGTTCGTTGCATATCCTAAAGAGAGGTAGTTGAAGTGGTCAGCACTAGGGGTTTTATTCTCCAGGAAGAGCTAGCTCGAGCGAGGGCGGATGAGTGTGATGCTCGATCACTTCTTGCCGATGTCACGAAAAGTGAAAACGAGGCCGGTAGGTCATAGCCCTCTGAAGTGGAGCATAGACTTTGCCATTTTGTATGTGATATTCGTAGAGCACGTTTGTAGATGGAGAACGCACCTTTTGCGTATGTAAATAAAAGAAAACCTGAAGTTTTATCTCTTATGTATCCCTTTCTGCTTTGCTTTTGACCAGGCGGGCTGGTTTTGGAGTTGGCGAGAATCCTTAGATTCGTAATATGGCTTTGGAGCTCGTCAGGCAGGTCCGGAGGCTTTTTCATGCTTGGTTAATGCAGATTTTAACGCAGGTTGGCATTAGAACCCTAATGCTTTGCTCAGCTCTTTTGGCTTTAGTCTCCGAGTCAGGTTTTGACTCGGGCCTACTTGACCTTCAAGCTTTTGAGCCTGCATGGGCGGATGATGGTGGCTCTTGTGCCTTGCCCTTGGGCATTTGCATTTTAACTATTTTAGGTTCAGTATTCGAGTCAGGTTGCGACACGAGCTCAATTGAACCTCAAGTTTTTGTGCCTGTATGGGTAGATGACAATGGCTCTTACGCTTTGGGTCGAAGCGACCTTTTAGGTATGTGGACCTGAGGCTCGTGAAGATGGCGACGATGGCTCTTACGTTGTGCCCTTAGGCATGTATAGTTAACTATTTTGGATCCGATCTCCGAATTAGGTTACAACTAGAGCTCATTTTAATCCTCAAGTTTTTAATTTTTAAGTTGGCGATAGTGGCTCTTACGCTTTTGGTTGTTGCGACCTTTTAGCGTGTAGCCTTGAGGCTCGTTTGGCTGGCGATAATGGCTCTTACGCTTTTATGCGTGGGCATATGTAGGCTTTATTTTTCCCTTGTTAAGGACTTTTTGAAGTAATTTTGCCTGACCCATCGTCGGTTCGCGAAGAACATCAATTTCAAGTTATTAGCGGCAATGTTCGAACACCTCGGGAGGTTTAGCTCGTAGGCTGAGTAGCTAGAAGCCTTTATGATTTGAAGCTGACATGGTCAAAGCTCGTTTGCCTATTGAGGGTAGCCTATTTTAATCGGTTCTTTTCGAAGTAGATTCGAAGTAATGAGCTGTGATTTTGTTAGCAACAGTCGGGCGTCCCCGGGTCGTGTTAATTTGGCTGGTGCAGCCGTTTTGACCGTAGTCATATATGTTTGGCCGGAGCTATTTTTGATCCCGAATGTGATAGTTTAGGTTTCTGTATCGAGGGTATGCACTTTCGGGAGTCTTACAAATGCGACACATAGCCTAAACTTCGAGATTGAGTTTTATGCCTATAGTAAGGTCTTACAAAATTTTCATGCCTGTTGAGGTCTTACAGTTTTGTCATACCTGTTGAGGTCTTACAGTATTTCCATGCCTATTGAGGTCTTATAGTTTTTTGTTGTTATGTAAAATAGATCTGGCTAGACCGAGTTTTTCGGCTCGGATCTTATGGCCTCGGGTTTTTCAATGAATGGAGATTGACGATAGTCTACAAGTCATCGAGTTTGTTTAGGCTCGAAGGTCGTTACTCGTGAGCTCGGAGTTGCCTCGTTGGGGCCTTATGATTATAGAGTTCCGACCCTGAGGTCATATGGATGCCAAATTTTTGACGCTATGTTTCAGAGTATTTCGGGACATACTCGGTGGAGGGATCCTTTTCGTGAGCATGCTGAATTTTCTTTTGGAGTACGAGATGCTTTTGGCTAAAGATATTCTTTGATTGCTTGATAAAAATACATGTTGTTGTGTTTCTGTAAGCCCGGCTTATGCAGACATGGTTCGTTCGGCCGTTTGGCCCGGTACATTATGTCCTATTGAAACTTAGTTTGTCATTCCCCGGCCCTTTCGAGCGGAGCATCTTTAAGGGGAGTGCCTTACAGCGTTTGGGGTTGATTGCAAAATAAACCTTGTGTGCTTGTTGGATCCTCCTTAGGTAGCGCGTGGACGTCGCCTCGTTAAAAATCTTGCCGGTGAATCCCTTTTCGGGATTAGAGCTCGACCGGAGGAAAAACGTTTAACGGATGCCTTTCAGGCCTTTGAGATCTTCGGAATAGGTTAGCACTTTCGACCGCCCTGATCGGGCGCCTGCATATGGGTTAGTGAAAAATAACAAAAGAGGGAGGTGGTCTTACTGTATCGTGGGATGCACCGACGATGTTCCGAGGTCTAATATGTCTCTATTGTTTGGAGCGAGGCTCGGTATGATCCTCCGCTGTGTTTAACCGGGTTTAGCCAAAGATATAGTTTGATTATCCTTTGACTCTTTCGAGAGTGGAGATATTGGTTCCATCATCACGTTCCGTAACACAAACATTTTCCTTGCCGCGCGTTGCTTTCTGCCGACGGTTTTGATTATGTCCCTTGCAGGGGATTTCATCTTTCTGTGAAGAGGGGACGGCACTGTCTTCACGCAGTGCATCCGCGGCCGTCTGAATAACGCATTCATGCCTTGAATCTCCTTTGATAATACGGAACTTGGCATTCCGGTCGGCGCCAGTTGTGCCTGCTGAGAGAATGGTCTTTCTTCTCGTCGTCTCGATAGCCATGTGGAATCTGCCAAAGATTCGAGACATGGGCGTGATTTGCTCTGGCGGTCCGAGCCGCCCTATCATCCTCGGCAAGATAATGTTGATCGAGCCACCTGAATTCATGAGCATATGTTTTATTTGAAATGGATCGAATGAGGAATAAGGTAACCAGTGCATCAGTGTGAGGTTGAGACATGGTCTCGGTGTCTTCTTCGTTGAAGCATCCTCGGGTACTCCCGGATCCATTTTTCTCTAGTGACGGTCATTTTTACCCTACTCTTTATGAGTTCATGGAGAGTGTCATCGCTCCTCCACTATCATGGTAATATGTCGCGGCCCATTTGCTTTGTTCTTCTTGGCCGCCTTCCTTACTCGGAACTGAACTCGAGTCCAATAGCTTGACAGTTTTCAGTGGTGATTTTTATTGAGTAGATTGGATATTTCTTTCGGAGTTGGTGGACATCTTTGGCCCCGTGGCCGTGCGTATTATACAGTTCACACACCAAGCGGTGATTCCTCTGAGAGGGATTCGACTGAATAGGTCTGGGCCGTTTGGTGTCCCTGGTTTCACTGATGGTGAACATGATGTCTGATACAACAATATTGAAATTGTATCTTGATAGGCGAGGTGCCCTTGATGGCTTCGTGTTCCCGTCGAATCTGGATCTGTTAACGATTCCTCGAGAATATTGTCCTCGATCCATTATCCGATCGTTGCACAGCAGATTGCGTCTCGGGGCATTCCTCGTATCTGCAGCGTACGGTCGGTATCATTTTTTGTTTGGCGTCGGTTAATTTTCCAGGATCCTGCTTGGGTATACTAAGCCTGAGGGGGCTCCCAGCTGGTCATCCTCGACCATGATCTTCGATTGATACCGATTGTGTATGTCCGACCAGGTTACGGCGGGATATTCGATCAGATTCTCTTACAGTTGCCTTGAGGCCATCGAGCTTCGTTCATTCAGGCCTTGAGTGAAGGCCTGCATTGCCCAGTCATCGTAGATCGGGGGTAGTTCCGTTCGTTCCATATGGGAACGAGATGCAAATTCTCGCGGTATTCCATTCTCCCTTTGCTTAATCTCGGATGTGTCGGGCTTTCTCGTCGTTGCTTCGATCGCACCGGCATGTGCCTTTATGAAGGAATCCGCCAGTATGTTATGTGAGATTATGGGGTTGGGATCTAGGCTATGATACCACATCACGTCCCCCTTCGAGAGCGTCTCTCCGAACCTCTTCAATAAGACGGACTCGATCTCGTCGTCTTTTATGTCATTGCCTTTCACCACGCACGTATAGGCAGTGATGTGTTCGTTGGGCTCTTAGGTCCCGTTGTACTTTGGGAGTTTTGTCATTTCAGACTTCTTTGGAATGGGTTTCATGGCCACTTCCTCGGGGAATGGCCTTTGTATGAATTTCTTCGACTCCACGCCCTTGAGGACCGGGGGTGCACCCGGGATCTGGTCGACCCTAGATTTATAGGTCTCGACCTTCTTGTCGTTGGCTGCTATCATTTTTCTCGTCCGATTCGATCCTTTTGGTGAGATCCTCAAGCATTTTTACTATGTCAAGGTCGGTTGTTGATCCGTTATTGCTCGATCTCCCAGGTACCTGTTCGGCTGGGGGAGCTATTTCCGGTGCTACTGCGTTAGGAGTCTTCGGGTGGTTTTGCAACTGAGCGATAGCCAACTGTCGTGCCTGCAATATTTCAAAAATAACATGAAGACTAACTTCATGTTCTTCCCAGGCTGGGGTTTTTTGGGCTTCTTGTTAGTCATCATGTCGTATGCTCATGTCGGTGTGTGAGGTTTCGTTGACCTGCTGTGTGTCCTGTGAATCCGCGTCCACAAAAATCGGTCAGGGCACGTTATCGGGATTCTGCGGTGGCGTGCCAGCAACTGGGACAGCCACACCATTTTTCCTATGGTTTTCGAGGTTGTCGTTCTCGACTCTGTTTACTGAGCCGGACATTTTGTCCTGAAATCAAAAAATCTTGGAGAAAAAGAAGCGTGAAAGATAACTTGTGTTGTGTAATGAAACCGGCAAGAAAATAATCACTATTATTTTTAGCCCCATGGGGAGCGCCAAACTGTTTACCTGTAAAAATGGTAATAACAATTAAATTTATAAATGGGACTATAAAAATACGTGATCTAATTTTTATGCTAGTTGTTAGAGTAGTTGATGCTTGGCGTATGAAGTTTAATCGACGAAATACAAGCTAAAACGGGATAGTAATCAAACTGAGGGGCTTGCTACCGGGGCCTCGGACTGGTCGATGAAAGGCCTCGAGGTCGATGCCTGGGCTCGAGCTCGAGCTATCGAGGGTAACCGGGAAGGGGATAACAGCTGGAATATAATTAAAGAAGGCTCTTTATGGCCAATGATAAGCGATAAATGGAGAAAAAGTATGAAAGAAATAAAAGAAAGTAGCAGCCTCGAGCGAATAAGCTAGAGAGGAGAGAGAGAGAGAGAGAGAGAGAGAGAGAGAGAGAGAGAGAGAGAGAGAGAGAGAGAGAGAGAGTTATTATTGATCTTGTGTAGAATGGTTGGAGTGACAGCCGCCCCTTATAAGGTGGTGAGGATTCCCTTTATATAGGAAGGGAACAAATAACACAGTACAATATATTAATAGTAAAAGCATGGGGATGGGATGGCTAGACACGATGCCTCGATACAGGCTCTGGGTAGGCCGACTCTGTCAGACTTAGCCATGTGCCTTGGGAATTCCCCGTTCCGCTCCAGCCTTGATCTTCGTCTGCTTTGATTCAGGCCTCAACGAGCCTCGAGGGAGAGAACTCGGTCCCAGCTTCGCAACCTCGGGGCCTCAAGATGATCTTTTGAAATGAACTAATAGCAAAAAATTAGACCTTCTGATTTCGCCGTATACAACGAGACTTTCTAATTTATAGTATATGGGCAGCATATTACTCAGAGAAATTATGTGCTTTTATTTTCAGTAGATAATTTGTCAAAGCAAGTATGTTCTCTTGTGAGACCTTGACTAGTGATATGCAATTCACATTATTACGGTGGGAAAAAAATTTAACCCGTCCATTCAATCGCTTAAACTAAATTTAACTGACCGGTTTATAAAATATGTATAATACATGTATGATATGTATATAGACCTATAAAATCAATTTATAATCTAATTATACAGGATAGGGAAAAGTAAACAGTCAATTTGGCTAACAATTTATGTATGATATGTACCATGCATGAAAATGTAAAACACGCGTCAATTTTGATTCAAATTGACAATAGATAATTTACTCAATCATTAGTAAAACATAAGATTTTATAACTCAATGTTAGTATTATTTATGGTTTAACATGGTTCGTTGCTTGCAAGTTTTTTCACTACAAACTCCATTTGTTGAAGAAACTTTCACTGGAAATTGGCTGGTTATTTCGTTAGTTGTGGGTGGAAAGTATGTCTCACACTTGCAACACAAGCAAGTATTGTATAAACAAATTGGAGAACCTTCACCACAGTTAATGTGGCATTCTTGTACTTTTAAGCATTGTTTTGCTGCACCTGCACTAGCTGAACATTAAATATATATATATTGTTAGCTACTATGTGTTTCATGCTAGCAAAATGTAAAATATGGTTTCAACATTGAAAATCTAAATTCATGATTACAAGCGGTTATACATAATTTCTGGAGAGTGATATTCCCAAAGTAATATTTACCCCTTTCGGTCCACTTCAATTGATTTTTGGATTGTTTTTACATATTTTAAGGAATGCACCTTTTATTTACCAAAAAAAAAACGAAATCCATCTTTTATCATTAATTAATAATGAAATTAACCATATTAACTTTCATTTATTCATTGAAAATATACACAAATACTCCTAGGCTCTTTACCCAAGGGCAATTTTGGGGAAAAAATTAATTCTTGCTTGATATCTGAAAAATTCAAATATTTTGGATCACAAAAAAAGAGCCAAAAAAAATCAATTAAAGTGGACGGGATAAAATATTATATTAAAATATTACATACTTTATTGGTATTCTTTTTCATAAAGGAGGTGTTCAATCACAAGTGTTTTTTTTTTCCGTCTCTGGTTTGACTTTGGTTCCCATTCGTTTATGTCTCATTTTATTGACCGTCATGCCACACCCTTCGGTGCATATGTTATTGTTATTTTACCACGTGGTTTACTATTTGTAGCTTAGTCAGACATAGGTGATAAAAGATATAATAATTAAAAAAAGAATTGCTTTTTCCAAATCTTTAAGGGATAAAATTTATGTTACTGAATTTAAAAAAGAGAGAACTGAAAATGCAAATACCAGTAGTTGAATAAAAGAGAGTCTAACCTATCCCGACCAGGAAAAGGGTGAGAGCAAGAACTACATTCATTGGAACCATCTGCATCTTCTCCATCTGTATCAATGAAACCATATATTATGATTGCATCAACAGTAGAAACAGAGGCGGATCAGCAGTGGCTGATCCAGAGTTTTATGCAAGCGGGTTCAATCTTAGAAGTACATAACTTTAGTCATAAAATAATAGTTGTCAAGTGGGTTCAAATAAAATATTTATCCAAAATTTACGTAGCTTTAATCGCAATTTATACACATACACAGTATTATTTTTTGATCAAGTGGGTTCAACTGAACCCGCTTACCATCACGTGCATCCGCTACTGCATGGGTGTACTACTAAAAAAAGGGGGGGATGTATTAAGTGGGAATTGATCCCTAAAGTGTATAATACAATCACAATTACATTTTTATTTGTTCTAATAAGTAATAATTCTTTCACAATTACGTAACAATATTCTTCTCATCAAGCTATACCTTGTCCTACTAATGTAGAAACTAATACGCATTGCTGGTTTAGTTTTAAGCAAGGGAATTTCCCAACATATGATATGAGAAATGTGGTTATAAACTTGACGGTTTCAAAGAATGGTAACCTAGTTTATCAATCTCTATAAGACTAAAATTTAGAAACACAATATATACAACAACATCAATTATCAATAACAACAACAACAATAAAGAAAGTTGTCTCACCTTATTGGAGGCGAATTAAAAGGATTAGAATATGGACGATCTTTTTAAAGTTTCAATGAGTGTTGAGAATATGAAGGATTTTACCAACTTTATAGCAAACTTCAGTTCTTTAAATGTCCATCACTTTAGAAGTTGAGGGGTGAACCATGAATTTTTACTTTTTAGAGATAAGAACCACTTTATTAGTTATTTACTAGTCAATTACGGTGGAAAATAGTAATAATTTGGTTTTACTATTCTTTCTCATAAAAAGGAGAATTAGGAAGCCATCTATTCTTTTTTCTTTTCAAATTACTCCTAGTTTTTCTTGTTTTTGTTACTTCATGAATAAAAGGGAAAAGACAAGAAAATGTGGACTTTGACCCTGTGTAGATAAAGTTTCAACTATTAGACCAATTAGATGAAAGATGGAAGAGGTCTACGCGCAAGGAACATTTAGTAAGAGTCATAAAACTATACTTTTTCGCGTACTATACAAATCTTCTTATGCTTTAATTAACTTGATTTAAGTCAAAATTGTCGACCAATAAAAATTTATAGAGTAGTAAGTGCGGAATGAAGGATAATTAAAATTATGAATGGAATATGAACGTTTTGCATTGATGAAGTTAATCGCATAGATGGAATATGGAAACATCGCAACGCTGCAACGAGCTGTGTTGAAGAGGACCAGACATCTCAGATAAAAAAATTCTGAAAAATGTACTTTTACAAAATATTTTCTGAGAATCGTTTTTCAATGTTTAATTGAAGAGTCAAGGAAATTTTTGTATAAAAACTTTTAGAAACAAATATAGTATAGTAAAATTAGCAAACCAAATAGGTTGTTGATAAAAAAATTGACTTTCAAAGTTGATAATACACATTTTCCTTGAGAAAAATTCTGGTAACCAACTCTTGTAAAATAAAGACATTTTCCGAAAAATACTCTCAGTTAGGAAACCCTTTTCAAGTTGTTAATACGCATTACAATCATGGAGTTGAGAGATGAAGAATCCACTATCACTCATGTATGCATTACTCCCTCCATTTCTCTGTTTCAATCATATTATTTGACGTAGTTTGACCCAATATGAAATTTTTTTTTAAAAAAAAAGAACTTTTAAAAATTATAATCTTGAAAGTTGAAGGGGCAAAAAGTTTGTAAGGTCATACCATTTGTATGGCTATAAAAGCTTCTCATTAAGGGCAAAAAAGGTAAAATGAAGAGTTTAAAGTTGAATTATTTTTAAATTTAAAAATGTATCATTTATTTTGAAACAGACTAAAAAGGAAAGTAAGAGTACATAATAGTCCCGTAATCACTTAAAAGGCGAGAACTTAATCGTCAGTGAAACTATTCAAAGACATCTCACAAACTTTCATCAACCCAATCAAATACCTCATTCATATGCCAAAGATCAACATACAAAATTAAAATCCGAAGAGAGAACTACCCACTCTGCAGTCAAAATTGGTGAACAATACCATATAATGAGTACATAATACCAGAAATAATTACTAGATCATCATATAAAACCATCGACGAAACAGTAGGCATTCTGCTGATACCCTATCATCTGTTCAATGAGACATCAACCTCTAATACTCACGTCAGATGTTTATGAGATAAATGACCCAGAGGCTGTTTTTCGATCATCATTTAGCACCTAGGAGGAATAGCGGAGCTTCTGTTAAAATCAAGGTGCCAATAGAAAGAGGTGAGCAAGGATCATCGATGCAACCTGTTCTGGTTAATCATCCAAATAATAATAGGATCCAGCTGACTTCTGCTCCCTATCCTTGGTTGATTCCAGTTTGTTGATTCTTGGACGGAAATTAGTCGGGTCCCTTCTAAATGTAATGTTCAGGTGCTGCACATAATTTGGATTGCACATCAATAAGAAAAAAAGGAACACAAATCTCATCAACAAGAAGAGCACCATATAAAGGTAGTGCAGCCGTCTAAACAGCATTCATTTTAAAAGAGAAAACATGAGCTACAAGGTATATTAGTTTTGACCAAGGACGAATCTCAAGAGTAATAAAAATGTCATAGTAAGAAAACTTTCAAGTAATGAAGGCAAGCTAAAAAAGATAACGAACAAGATATATGCAAAGATCTTACTGATAAAAAGAGGTTCATTCCCGTCAACAACGATTGGGGTGCATTTGCAACACAATCTATGGAAGGCGTCCCCTCGTACACAATGACTCTATCTGCCAGGTAAGTTGCCATTATAAAGTCATGCTCTACAATAAATGCGGTTTTCTTCGCATGAAGAATGAATCTCTTGATGACTTTTGAAGCTACAATACGTTGCTCAGAATCAAGATAGGCACTTGGCTCATCAATCAGATATATATCAGCAGGCTGCATGGAATTAAGAAATAAGTTAGGTTATATTTTATAAATACACCACTAACGTAAAAGAGAAATGAGCAACGCTGCCCTTCTAAGAAATTTTCCTCTGCAATCTACAGTTTACTATTAATAGTACCCTCTAAATGGCATTAGAGTAACGTGATATTCGTATTTGGTGCAACATTAATATAACTGTGCAGCAAGAACAAAGATCACGCCTTCGATAATAATAGCACAGGGTTAGCCTTAGAAGAAAATTACTGCAGAGGAGCAGCAAAATGCAGTATGGATATTGACTATCGAATACAACCAAGATGCAAATAGAATTTCATTGCTAATTTGTCAATAAAGTTTGCAAAACCCTCATTCAAACACCCTAGAGCAGGGAAGAAAATAAAAATGATAAACCAAGAAAAATTGTTGCAACATTAAACAAACAGATGGGTAGCCCTTTTGCAAAGTTGGATCAGAGCCTTTACAATGCAACACATAAAGTCCGTACATCAATCGCCATAAAGAGATTGACGTAACAGAAGATCTAATAATGGTTTGATCAAAATTAATAGTAAGATCATCCATTCTAAAGCTTCTGGAAAAGCAGGACGCTGTAAAGTAAAATCAGGAGGGAGAAAAAAGATATCAGGAAAAAGTTCGAATATCTGTCATAGAGATAGCAAAGAATCGAAAGGCAGCCTCTGTTATGATTGGACCAAGACATCTACCAGATTGTACAAAACAACCAAAGCAGCATATCTATAGAGTTAGCAAAAATTACCTTTCCAAGGCACAGGGCTAAGGCAACTCTTTGCAACTCTCCACCAGAAAGATTCACAACTTCTTGATCCATCAATTGCTCAATTTGGAGAGGCTTCATCACATCTGAACAGAACTGGGGGTGCATATAAGAATCACGTATCTTTTGATGTAGCAAATGCCTCACAGTGGATTGAAATTTTGGACTGATTTTCTGGGGCTTGTATGAAACATTGAACTCTGGTATATCCGTATCAGATCCTTCCACCAAATCAGGCTTTAATAGACCGGCCTGCAGTATTCAGATCCACAAGTGGAAGAGTATTTGTAACACAGAAGACAGGAAACAACAGGCATTTCAGACATGATATATTTGTATGCAAAGTGTACCAGCATGCGAATAAAGGTTGTCTTCCCGGTTCCATTCTCACCAAGCATCACAACAATCTGTGAATCAGTAAATTCACCCTCGGCAACCTTAAGCTTGAAATTACCCTGAGTCTTAGTCATGGTTGGATATCTGTAACGTGCATATGTTTCAATTTCTTCAGCCGCTTCTTGTGGGGTCTCAGCAACCTATGAAAAAATATAAATGTTAAGATAATATTGTCGTGACCTATTGGTTACACAAGAATCTGAATGTACCTTAAAAGTAAGAGATTCATCACGGAAACGTAGATTTTCTGTAGGCACAAATCCAGCCAAAAATATATTAATTCCTTCCCTGACTGAGAAGGGTAGGGTGACAACTCCATATGCACCAGGCTTCCCATATAAGCAGCAAATGAAATCCGACAAATAATCAAGCACACTAAGATCATGCTCCACCACAATGACATAGCTGAAACATAGAAGAAAATTTTCAGAGTATGTGGATGATAAATTGAAATTTTGAATGTTGAAAAGTCAGAGGAGCATGAAAAAGAACCTATTTGGTCGAAGCAAGGATCTGATAACTTGGGCAGCTTTAAGCCTCTGCTTTACATCAAGGTAACTCGAGGGCTCATCAAACATGTATATCTCTGCATTTTGTATTGCAACAACAGCAATAGCAAACCTCTGAAGCTCTCCACCAGATAGATCACCTACATTACGATCCAAAACCTGATTCAGCTCTAGATCAGCACAAAGTTGTGCCTTCACATCTCTCTCATCTTTTTGGTCAAGCACTTGTCCCACATTTCCTTGAACTGCCTTTGGAATATGGTCGACATACTGAGGCTTGATAATTGCCTGTTTGAAAGAAGGTTCAAATTACAAATGAATAGAATACTATATGATCAAGAGCAAAGGTAAATTGGATGCAACAAATAACGAGCTAAAGAAAAAAAACATCTTGATATATAAGTGGTGTGATGATTTTTAATACTACATTATCAACAATTTTTTGAATGATACACGTGGTCGTCATTGTGGAACGTCAAGCATTCTTTATCATTCAAAATCAATGGCCTACTGAATAATTTATTTGGATGTAGCAGATCCGCTAGTAACCATTTGACCAATCACAACTATACAGAGGAAGAACACCTACTTTTGAGTTTTGAGAGCTACAATGCCCTAATAGTCTATGTTGCGCGGACTCTCCAAAACAGCTGCTGCACCCGTATCGGATCCTCCAAAAATACACTATTTTGGAGGATCCGACATGCACCCACAGATATTTTCGGAGAGTCCGAGCAACATAGCTCATAGTCAGACAACTAAATCCCTTTTGCTTGAAATTTTTACTTATTTTTACAATAGCCGGGTATCCTTGATACAAAAGCGCAAGAGGCATTATGTATATCCAAAGGTGAGTGTCGCTCAGAAAGAAACTAACTAACAAAAAACTAGGACAATTAGGATCACTGAAACACTGAATCAGAAGTCACCTTCAAGTTATCTTCCAGAATGCGAGTGAAGTAGTTCTGCAGTTCAGATCCTCGAAAGTGAGTCAAGATCTCTTGCCAATCAGGTGGGTTCTGTCACACAAAATTTTAGAAAAAGGTAAGCAAGCTGTATGGCCATGAATTGACTGGTGAAGAAGATGCCAAAGAATAGTACACTGAAGCGTCCCAAGTTTGGTTTCAATTTTCCAGCCAAAACTTTAAGGGCGGTTGACTTTCCAATACCATTTGTTCCAACCAGACCAAGAACCTGCCCTGGCCTAGGGACGGGTAACCTGCAAATTTTTCAAGAATTCACTTTATAAAAATATCAAATATCTGATCAGCAAGAGACTTATCTAGAAGAGATGCAGCTTCAGCACACCTGTGCAATTTAAAAGTGTTAGGACCGTAACGATGGGTTGTATCCTTGTCTAAATCTTTTGGCAGATTGATGATCTGAATTGCTTCAAATGGGCATTTCTGTATTGTCAATAAAATATCAGTAAGCAGGAACAATGACCAATCTGTAGCAAAATGTCTCCCATATTTTATTTTGTTTGTAATATATACAAACCTTAACACATATACCACATCCAATACACAGCTCCTCTGAGATGAAAGCAATCTTCGCAGCTGGAGTGACCTCTATACATAATTTACCTGCATAAACAAAGCTTAATTGATTGAAGAAGATTTATCTAAATGCTGCCAAATAATAAAAATGAGCAAGCACATTTCCCTGCTATATGACGTACTCCCTCCATCCCATTTTATGTGATGCACTTTAGGCATGGAGCTTAAGAAAGAAAGACTTTTGAACTAGTGGGTCTAAATCAAGCCATAATGAGGACTGTAAATCATCTCATTAATGGTAAAATGGGAAGTTCAAAGTTAAATTGTTTCTAAGCACAGAAAAGTATCACTCTTTTTGGACAGAGGAAAGTGATTACATAAATTGGGATAGAGTGACTAATGTTACACATATTCACCACACTGATGATTTATTCTGACAGTGAATCAACTATACCTCAATCCCAATGACAAAAGAAAATTCCCTAGCCAAAAGATAAACCCTACATATACTTCTTGAATATCTGTTCCCAATAAGAGAAGAACATCCATTCCTCCAAAGTTTTGGCAGCCACCTTCTACCTTTCTCCAATAATGACTCCGATGCAATTTCAAGGTGACAAAAGAAGTTTCCAGGACGTTTTTTGTTTTATCTTTTTCATTTTTTACTTTTCTTTATTGGTATCAGGGACATCTGTAATGCATGTCTATCCACCGAAAACAAAGTGGTAGGACATCTTTTCATTTATTGATATAATAGTTTTAGGAAAAATTCCAGAACAAATGTAAAAAAACAATCCCAACATCCCTCAAAACTCACCTAGTGCATTCACAGAACTGTCCACACCACTAGGCTGAATTCAACTTCCACTACTATAAAACATAAAGTTAAAACCTTTATTCTAGACGACATTATTAACTTAACAATATTAGAGCCACAATAGCATCATCAACTTCCAAGGCAAAAACAATTTTTAACCTAATAACTCATATAATGATGTACTTCACAATAAATTATGCAAGGTGTAGCAAACAAATCCCCCTTTTTCAGTAAGCAACACTGTAGTAAATAATCTCATACAAAATCATGCAAAGCTCAATACTTTTATTTTAATGATGGTGATGTCCAGTCCAGCTTGGGCAAGCCTCAACCATTCCATCAATCAAGCAGGACAACTCTGCCAACAAAGCTTAGGCGGGTTGGAAGAAATCGCCTAGTTTATTTCTGTGCCGCTTAAATTTGAACCTAAACCCTCATGGTTCTCCTCCCACTCCATTGACCTCTAGGTCACAGTACACCCTTGGGTGTTGCAAAGCTCAAAACTTTGACAGCAAAAAGATAATACACCTAATCATAGTAAATGATTGCCCTCGTTGTTTTACCCAAAAAAAGCCCAATCCACATACATGATACAACTTTAACCAATCAATTTGTTATATATGCATAGCTCAAAATGCAGAAAAGAAAACATAAAAACTCCAAGTACTTAAAATTGAAAATTATCACCAACAAAACCTAAGCTAAACAATTAAGCAAAATACACAATTACAGCAATAAAATTACGTATAAGAAATCGAATTAGTATATACCAGTTTTAACGACAGGACAGCTTTTCTTGCATTCTTGGCGGCACTTTTTGGGCTTGCACTTGTCGGCGCTAACGATAGCGATACGGGTCAATCTCTGATCCGACATGTCTGTCTCTCTTCACCGATCTGATTCTCTAAACCCTAAGTTTCATACAAGAAAATCAAAATTAAATAAAGAAATTGCAGATTTATTAGAGAGAGAAAGGGGAAGAGTTATACCCTAAGATAGAGAGAGATGAGAGCGTAAGAGCGAGAGGAGTGTGGGTTGCACGGAATGTGGCTATGTTATGTGTTTTTGACACTTCAGCCCTAGTGTCCTAAGAGACAGTTTCCTTATGTTACGTTCCGTTTTTCGGTCTCCTAATCCGGGAGGTTCAAGACGACCTTAAAATTAAATTAAACATCTTTCGAAATCTGCGAATATATATATGGTATTGTCCCACTTCAAATAACAATAGGAGTTGAACGATCAAGCATTAAATTGAATTGATTTTTTGAACAAGTTTAAGAGATAACTTATGTATCACTTAAATGTATTTGTGAATATAAATTAGATTAGTGAGAGAAAATAATTATCATGTATTACGAAGAAAATTTACTTTATGTAATAATATTTTAACATATCATAAACTTGTCTATTTGTTTAATTCTTGCTAAATATACATTAAGTTCACCTTATTTACATAAAATCCAAAGGCAAAAATAAATATCTCATATTCTTAATTTGGTTCTATAGACATCAACATTTTATTGAATTGTACTCATACCAAAATTTGGGTTAAATCATAAATTTGAGACACATTGACTATGGATAAATATTTTAGGTCAATAAATATGGATTTATTAAAGTCAAAACTACATGACTTAATTTAAATCCAATTACAATGTGGGATAGATACTAAAGTTGGGCCTCTACAAGACAAAACCCGATCCATAGTCTTCAAGGCCAAAAGATTTTTCAAGGCTTCTTAGATGTTACTCATCCCTAAACCTTAGTTCACACCTATATTGGTTACATACTCCCTTTTGAAGGTATATTGACCGGTGGAGGGAGAGAACAAATGTGTTCTATATCTTTTTCTAGAAGTCTATAGCAAGAAGGAGAATTCGCGGGAAGTCTTTCCCACGAGAACGATCTGAAGTGCTACTCAAACTTCCTGGTGATTCAACATATCACTAGAAGTCCCTCATTTATTCAAGGACACGCTTAATTAGCCCTCGAATAAAGGCGATCAGTCTGAAATTAAAATCAGGGGATACAAATAGAATTGTACTCGTAAAAAAATCAAGAAAATAATTATTGCTCATATTTATTTTGTGATTGTAGTTATTTAGTTTTTGTATATAAAATTTGTGACGAATAAATTTTTGGCACGCCGAGAGGGATCAACTCAGTCCCTCATATCTTTATCTCACATATCAAATTTGCATACTACGAAGCCGACTATTGTGATGGTCTCGAATAGGAGTTACGGTGTTCCATCCAAGAACAACCAAGCAGTTACAACTACAATCCGTGGGGGGACACTATGATTCCAATGAAGTTACTCAAACAGGCGCCAACTTTAGCAGATTTGAGGATTTGGTGAATTCGTTAACTTCAAACATGGTGAGCATCATGGTGACCACTGCGGCTAGTATGGATGAGCAGCTTGCTATGATGATTTAGACCGTTGAAGCTTTAAAAAGGAGAAAGATCACCTGATTGCCAAACTCATGAGCAAGTTAGAACTCTACAACCTGGCGAGTCAAGTTATGATCTATCATCGCAAGGGGAGGTTTCTGCCAAATCCCGTGCCAAGTCCATCAATGTCCAAAGTATCTGTCTGCTTTAGTTGCAATGTTATATGTCTAACAACTACAAGACATGATAACAAAAACTATCAAAGCTAAATATGGCATACTATCACATAACTTATTGTGCTACTCCAAATAAAATAAAAAAACGAATAGGTTGTTTACCTATGCAATTGGCTATCAATCACCAAAGTTGCAATAATTTGATTGTAAGGAAAATCAAAGATAACACATTTTTCATTTCATTAAAATTTGTAGTAGTGCTTGTACACAAGGCAACCTCTTTGTCAAGAAGTTTGTTTATTCATTGAAAGAAAATACATTTGATTAGTACACAAATTTGGAGGTTGGGTCAATTGATTATAGGGAGCAGCTTAAAAACGAGTTCCTCAATTGTTTCTATAGCAGTTGTCATACAATAAGTATGATGGAATTGACCAATACCAGATAAGATACAGTTGAACTCGTAGTGGATTACATCAACCACGGATGAGCCTTGAGCTTAGACTGCAAATATCGACCCTAAAAAATTTCTATTGTCGAGATTTGTATGCAATGAATGCATTGGGGCCTTGCTTATATTATCCATGGGGTTAAGCCAAGAATTTTGGAAGAATTGACGATGCTTGCACACGATATGGAGGTAAGAATTGCAAGTCATGGAAAAATTTCACAAGTCTTCGATCCAAAAAAGATAGAGAAAGAATCCAAGCGACTACCAAAATCTCATACTAAAGAAGACATAATGGTGGAAACAACTTCTGCAAAAGTCTCCATAAAATAAAATTGAAACAACAAGTTCCAAGTCAATATCCTCAAGAAGAAAAGAGTCACCCAACCTTGAAGGAATTGGCAGCAAAGGTATATCCTTCCCTAACTCTAACATCTATGAACTTCTTGACGAGTTGTTAGTCAAAAAGGTTATTGAGCTTCCTACAGCAAAACACTTTGTAGAAGCTAACAAAGTCGATGATTCCAAGTAAGACAAATTCCATTGCATCGTTAGTACCCAATAGAGAACTACTTCACCCTGAAAGAGAAGATCATGACTTTTGGTTAGAGATATAAATAAATCATTGTTAATTCCACTGACACAGTCGATGTGAACCATGTTAGCATAAAACTTGACCTTAAAAAGAATTCAACATCGAAAATTGTACAAAATTGACCCTTTATTGCGCCTGCAAAGACTAATGAAAGAACCATCATGCTTTAGTTTGGGAGCTTCGAGCAAGTTGAAGTTCATGCCTTAAAAGAGACTTCTAGAGGTAGATTTAAGGGAAATGACCATTACAGAGTAAAAGTTGATGACTCTTGAATTTCGGTCACTTGCAAAAGCATCAAAAAGCCTAAAAACATCAACTTGTAAAGGCTAATATAAGATCAAGTAAAAATCAGCTTCAACCATAGAGAAGAATTAAATTCAACGCCAACACAAAGTGCAATGATGATTTATTACAAATAGTTAGAATGTCAATTACGTCACTAGATTTCTTTTGAAAATTTCTCCATGATGCACAAGCTTAAACTATAAGTTTCGATTCTCCTTGACGCATGAGCTTAAACTGTAATTTAATACACTCATTGATGCATGAGCATAAATTGTACATTTCTCCTTCTTGTACGAGTATAAACTGTATAAAAATATACTTTTAATAAACTAAAATTTGATCCTATTCACTGGGGTACATAGGCAAATTAGAATTTCATTCTGAGTTCAATCACATGAGAAAAGAAGTCTACATTATCACGATGGCAAAGAGAAGTTGATGATGCCATCCTCCAAAACTCAAAAGATGAAACATTATGTGTATCATTGCATCAAGTCATTATAAGGATGTTCTATGTGATTCTTCTCAAAATTACAAGAAGGATTTATTCTACTCCAATTCTTGAAGGACGACATGCTCCATGAACTTCTTCATCAAGTTGCAAGAAAAAGCTATCCAACCCAAGGCTCAATGGATGGGATATTTCATGTACCTCTTTACTTCTAAAACGATAGTGGTGATAATATACTTCTTCACTTTCTATGATGGAGAACTCTCCATGAACGTCTCCGCCAAAGCTGCAAAAAAATACAAGTATGATTCCTGAACAATCCTCTTGATTTTAGTGCTTAATTGGGAAAATTTGCTGTAACTGGATCAAGAAGGGTGGAACTTCGAGTTTATATATGTTGTAGATTTGAGAGTCTTCATTCTAACTCTCTAAACAGCTCGTAATATGGACATTCCTATCCTGAGATATGAGTTCTTCAGTGAAAGCGTGCCAAGCTAAAAAGTTAGCTAGGCAGACATCTAGATCAACTTTGAGAAATTGCACTGGTCTATCTAGAGAGAGTTAAGCCCCATAATTTGGATATGTTGAAACTTTGGGTGTTTCGACAGAGCAAACTATTGGTGATTCTACTCTCTTAGCTCAAGATATGATATATATTGTCAAGACTGTACAAAGCTAAAAAGTGAGCGTATTAAACATCATGATCAATTTCAAAATAGTACTGGAAATTATTTGAGTAGAGTACTACCACGATATTTTCAGGTATCATTGGTCTTGGAGTTTTCTTTCCAATGGCATAGACGGCTCATAGTTTTCCTACCCTGAGATATATTTTTTTAGCAAGAGTACGCACTTTTCAGAGAATCGGCAACCAACTTTTGGTCCATTAAAAAAAATTCAGTCTATCCGATCTAGCAAGAGTTGGACCATACGTACCTGCTAAAGATATTTGAAGTCTGATTTTTGTAACATCAAGCGCTTTGCAATTCTATAGCTCTTATATTAAGAAAAAAATATTCTCGCGAAACTGCATAGAGTGGAAAATCAATATGGATGAAAGGTTGAAACTTTTATGCATTTTTTCTTCCAAGGTGCAAATAGAGGTTGTTGAGCTAAATCTTGAAGGTTGAGACACCCAACATAATTTTGCTGCCACAAACTTAAGGGATGAGATGTTCCACGTAGTTTTTTGCAAATGATGCTCCATCTGCTCACTCACGAAGGATGAAATATGGCCACACCAAGCCTTTTCCTTGTTAAGTTGCAAAGATGAAATGCAACACGTGCTCCCCCAAGGATGAAATATGGTTTCTCCTAAAGTTGTTCTCGCAAACCTATAAGGGTGAGATGAGCCACGCGCTTCTCCTCCTCTTCAATCCATGAAAGTAGAGATGCTCCATGGGAGATATCTCGCCAAACTTGAAAAGGATATTCAATGTGTCTCTCTAGCGAATAGGCAACAAAGAGATAAGCGATTCGCTACCAATCATGTGGATATCTCGTGTATCCTCTTAGGGATATCAAGCTACTAACACTCTCTCAAAAATCTACAAAAGAGAAGATTTTGGAGCCCTCAGTGACAATGGCACGAAGCTTTGGTTTTGATTAATTGATCGGAACCAATGACACAAAGCATTGACTTAGCAGGAAGTACCAGTGTTAATGATATGACGCTTCAATTCACCATAATAGATAGAGGTACTAGACACTCGAAGTTTCAGATAGGCGTGAGAAGTAACAATGCCAACGGCACAAAGCTTGAAACTATGTCCAAGTTCAATGTCAAAATAATAATCTTTGTTACTCAAGGTTTGCAGATTTGTACTTCCTTTATTAGTGCTATCGAATTCAGAAAAAATAAAATAAGGAAGAACAAAAAAAGAGAAGGAAAAAAGGACGATGCAAAAGTTATAATGCTCAATAGCTGTAGCGATCCGCTCGATCGTTTTGAGTGTTGTAGCCATGTTCCCACATCTACTACTCATTTTATGCTTAATTGTTATTATGTAGCTTGTTGATATAGTTGATTCAATTCTCAGGATGTTTCGGAATGCGATGAGACAATTAATCTCAAGGTTGGAAGCTTAAGTTAAAAGATTGACGAGATGTTGACTTATGTATAAACAAATCTAGAATGGAGTTTTGATGGTTGTGATAGCTCTGTTGGGTAATTTTGGACTTAGGAGTGTGTCCGGATAGTGATTTGGAGGTCCGTAGTTGATTTAGGCTTGAAATGACAAAAGTTGGAAAATTAGAAGCTTTGAAAATTTAAATGTTTGACCGAGAGTTGACACTTACCGGGCTCAGATTTTGGTTTTAGGAGTTGGAGTAGTTCCGTTGTGTCATACATGACTTGTGTGCAAAATTTGAGGTCAATCGGACTTGATTGACAGGTTTCGGCATCGATTTTAGAAGTTGGAATTTCCTAGTTTTCATTATGCTTGAATTGAGGTGTGATTCATGTTTTTGATATTTTTTGATGTGATTTGAGACCTTGAATAATTTTGTACCGTATTTTAGGACTTGTTGGTATGTTTGGTTGAGATTTCGGGAGCCTTGAGCGAAGTTCGGATGGTTATCAGATCGAAAATTTGAAGTGAAGGATTGCTAAAATGCACCAGGTCTGGTGCATGCACCTGGGAGGAATTTGTCGCACGTGTGAGGCCGAAGAAGCAAAAGAGGAATCACATGAGCGAATTCGGGTGATCTAAGTAGTGACCGCAGGTGCGATGATTTGGTCCGCACCTACGAGTTCGTATATGGACCGCAGGTGCGAGGTTTGGGAGTAAGCCTGGGAAGCGCAAGAGGGAAGGGTGTTTTGTAGATGTTGGCTCGCATCTACGCAAGATATTGCAGATGTGGAAGTGGGCTGAAGCAGTCGGATCGTAGAAGCAGAGGAATCTGCGCAAAAGCAGAACTACAGGTACGGTTAAATGATCCGCAGAAGCGGAAGGGCTGGTAGTGCGTATTTTTTTTTGTCAAATTATACTACTAGGGTGGTACCTAGTAGTTATTTTATTTATAATAAAAGCAAATACAAAGAGTATGATGATGTCCTACTAGATTTCGGACCGTAAAATATGAAAATACATAATGCCTATTATCAACATTGGTCATGGGTCCAATGTTGATATCACATAAAAATTCGTAAAGTAGCCTAGTTAAATGTTGCCTTAAATGCCATATGTCCGCTGCTCTTTTATATGGTTTGCATCGTATAACTATTTTGTAGTTGTTGAGAAGTTCTT
>MU759191.1:7200-42952 GCA_026770625.1 Nicotiana glauca | reverse complement strand
GCGTAACTCGTTAAGTTCTGGCCAACCATATGAGAATTTGCAAACCACTGCATATTGCAATCCTTCAATTACATTCATGCGACTCACTTCACCTTCAGTGAATTCAATCATTGGCTGCCCTTGAAGAAAACTGGACGACGCATCTTGATTGGTTCAACTAGGTATTTTTTTGCTGTGTTTCCATGGTTGATAGCTGCTGGGTTCAGTAGTTTAGAAAAATCAAGAGGTGGAGTAGAGTTTGAAGGTTGGGCTGGGTCGATTAGATGCTGGGTATTCATCATAGAGGGCTGGGATTTGTTCGTTATATCATCTGGAGGTTGGGCGATGATGTGAGGAGGCTGGCCAGCTGGAAAAAATGGTTGGTTGCCGGCGTTCCTGGCCATAGGCCAATGGAACAGTGTTTCCGATCAATGAACAGTAAAATCGCTACTTCTAGAGAGAAGCTGGCGGCTAGGGTTTTTTTTGGTAGGTAGTGCGTATTAATTTGAGGGTTTCGTGATTTTTAATCATTTGGACATTTCAAGCTCGTTCTATGATGATTTTTTGAGAGGGATTACGAGGGGTTTCCTGAGGTAAGTCACTTGTGATCATTTTAATTCAATAATATTATTTCCCCATTGAATTTCCCATATAGTAGTGTGTTTTTGAGGTGGAATTTTGGGAGTTTGAGGCTTGGGATTTGGAGAAGTTAATTTGGGGATTTGAGTGGTGTTTTGGTATTGAAATTTGATAAATTTGGTTTGGTTGGACTCGTGGTTGAATGGGCTTTCGGGATTTTTTAACCTTTGTCAGATCCAAGATGTGATCCCGGGATCGACTTTTGAGTTGACTTTTGATTGAGAACTTAGTATTTTCTTATGGAATTGATTCCTTTAGCTCGTGTTGATTGTATCGAATTATTTGTGGCTAGATTCGAGGCATTCAGAGGCCGATGCGTGAGGCGAGGGCTTATTAGAGTAGGTATTTGCACGGTTTGAGATAAATAACACTTCTAAACTTGGTTTAGAGGATATGAAACCCCAAATTAGGTGTTATGTGATTGGTGTTAGGGTGACACACAAGTAGGTGACGGGCGTGTGGGCGTGCACTGTAGGAATTGTGACTTAGTCAATTCCATAGAATTATGTAGTTGAATAATCTTATCATTATCCGTATATTCTCCATGTGTTAGAGAAATTGAGCTACAAGTCATGTTAAAAATCATGCTTAGGCTACATATTGGTACTGTTGGGACCCAACGAGGTCGTGTTGCATGTTGAATTATTTGCTTAAGTTGCAATTATGTACTCAATCACAACTAGTATTTGCATATCATATCTCAGTCTCTGTTGCCATTTATTGATATATCATACTATCATTGTTTGGGCTGATAATCATAAATCCTGTGAGCCCGAAAGATTGGAGAGATTGATGATGGAGTGAGGCCGAGGGCCTGATTGTGAGGATATTTATGTTATCGGGATGCACGCTGCATCATATTTCATTGATTCATGCCATGATTAATTTATTATAGCGGCTGGGCTAGATTTTCCCCTATGGAATCTGCATACCCACAGTGAGCGCATGTACCTACTGAGTGCGAGTGCCGAGCGATTGGGAGGATTGTGACTGTGAGGATGGAGTGACTATGAGGAATGAGTTACTGTGAGGAATGGGTGACCCTATGTAATGACTCGACCGGTCATGTTGAGCTCTAGCGTGTCGTTCAGCAGTTCGAGGCTATGAGCAACTTCACTTTAGGTATTATGACTTGTAAGCATGGCCAGAATAGAATTCTTGGAAGTTCGGAGTTGATTTGGAAAGAGAATTCTTATTTCGGAAGCTTTAAGTTGAAAGAATTGACTAAGATTGGATTTTCGAGTAAACGATCTCGAAATTAGGATTTGAAGGTTCCAACAGGTTTGTATAATGATTTCGGACTTGGGCGTATGCCCGGATCGGGTTTTTGGTGACCTGGGAGCATTTTGGTGCCTATTGTGGAAGTTAGTAGTTTTTAAAGAACTTCATAAATTTGGGTTGAAGTGCATTTCAATGCTATCGATGTCCGTTTGGAATTTTGAGTCTAGGAATAGCTCAGTATGGTGATTCTGTTATTGGGAGCGCAATCGAAAGTGGATTTTGGAAGTCCGTAGGTCATTTTGGAGTAATTTGGCTAAAGTTAGAAATTTGAAGGTTTTTGAGAAGTTTGACCGGAAGTGGACTTTTTGATATCGGGGTTGGATTCCGATTTTGGAAGTTGGAGTAGGTTAGTGATGTCGAATATGACTTGTGTGCAAAATTTTAGGTCACTCAGACGTGATTTGATAGGTTTCAGCATCAAATGTAGAAGTTTGAAGTTCTAAGGTTCATAAAGCTCGAATTGGGATGTAATTCGTGATTTTGGCATTGTTTGATGTGATTTGAGGCTTCGAGCAGGTCCGCATTATGTTATGGGACTGACTGGTATGATTGGTTGGGGTCCCGAGGGCCTCGGATGGATTCCAAATCGTTAACGGATCAAATTTGAAATTTGAAGAAAGATTGAAGCAGTTGGTATCTGGTGTAACCGCACCTGTGAGGTTTTGGCTGCAGATGCGGAGCCGCAGGAGCGGTATTGGTGTCGCAGAAGTGGACAATGGCTGGGCTTGGCTATGGGCGCAGGTGTGACGCAGCTTCCGCAAAAGCGAGATCGCAGAAGCGGTCCTGGCCTCGCAGAAACGGACACAGGCGAGTTAGCTGAGACCGCACATGTGATGGAAATTTCTGCAGGTGCGAAGCCTTAGAAGCGGCAGGTGGACCGCAGGTGCGGGAGGTTAGGCTGGACAGTGTGTTCTTTAAAGTACGAGTTTTGGCTCACTTTTTACACATTTTCACTTGGGTTGGGTGATTTTGGAGCCTTTGAAGAGAGGGATTTCATCGTCAATCATGAGGTAAGTTAATCCCACCCCTTGTAAGTTAAATACATGGTTTTACTGTGGATTAAAGTATGAAAATTAGTAGAAATTTGGAATTTTAAGGAAAACCTAGAAAATTGGTATTTTTGAATTTTGACCACGATGTTGGACATGAAAATGAGAGTAAATTATATATTTGAGTTCGTGAGGTTGTGGGCAAATTTTATCTTCAAAAAATTTCAGAATCTGGGCACGTGTGCCTTATGACGTTATTGTCAACTTTTCGATCGAGGTTAGAAATTGTTGTAAATTGAATTATTATGAGTAATTGAACATGTATTGATGGATTTACATAATTATTGGCTAGTTTTGGAGTGTGGTGCCTCAATTTGAGTGTTCGGAAGGGCGTGGAATACCGGTAATGAAACTTTGGAGCGAGGTGAGACTCCTTTCTAACCTTGTAAGAAGGAATTGTCCCCATAGGTGAGTTAACTGGTTAGGTTCTCCTATTTGTGGGGGCTACGTACGCACGAGATGACGAGAGTCTGTGCATAGCTACTATTATGCTTAAGTTCGGGTAGTCTAAGGTCCAAAAGTATGATTTACTTGTAATATTTGCAACCTTGTTGACAAATTTAAAAATGCTTAAAACATATCAAAAGTGTAAATGAATTTCTAAAAGACTAAAAATTATTTCTTGACTTTTAAAAGAGAAACTTGCCTTTTCCTGAATAATTTCTCCTTGATGAATTCTTGATTTGACTGTTTGAATGTGTTTATCTATTGTGGAATGGGACGAACGCCTCGGTAGATTAAATAGATGCATCTATGGTTTGCGCCTTTCGACCCTCTGACAGTGAACAATTTACATAGTTGTTGGATCGGGCCGTACGACCTTGGCATGATTTGTGCATGCTTGTAATGCTTGCTTGAGATTTACAAATTGATATTGCCTCCCTGGTATGAGATAAATGGATACATAATAGATTATGAATTTGGAGACTTCTAAATATAAAAAGGAATATCTACTTGTTTCTTGACTTACTCCAGTTTTTACTTAATCCATAATCATTTGCATTATTACTATATTATTATTGGACCCCTAGTAAGTGTCAAAGTCGACCTCTCGTCTCTACTTCTTTGCGATTAGATGGGATACTTATTGAGTACACGTTATTTTCGTACTCATGCTACACTTGATGTGCATTTTTGTTTCATAGGCACATGTATCTCTAGTGGCCTAGTGGGCGTAGCGGCATGGTTGATACGTAGGCTTAGGTGAGCTGCACTTCTCGAGACAACCCGGAGCCTGTAGAGTCTCTTTCAGAGTACTGTATGTATTTTCTATCCAAATTTGTATTTGGGACGGTTGTTGTATTAGATTGCTTCCTAGAGATAGATTATGCACTTGTGACACCGGGTTTTGGGATGATTATGAGACTATGCAAAATTTAGTTTGTTAAGGACTTCATGGTTATTTCTGTGAATTTAATTTTATTGTTTAATGTATAAAGACAACGATTTCAATAAATTCAAAAATGGAAATTTAATTAACTCCTTGGTATTGGCTTGCCTGATAGTGTGTTCGGCGCCATCACGACCCTTAGTGGATTTTGGGTCGTGACACCGTGAGGATGGAATGAATAGAAGGACTGAGCAATTGATACTCTGAGAGCATGCATATGATTTCATCACTATTATTGTACTTCAGTTGGCATACATAACTGACATGTAGATATCGAGATGTACCATATCTTCTTCCAATTGAAATTGGCATATCTTACCTATTTGAGCTTTAACTGTTAAATTTGGAAGCATGTCTACCTTTATATATTGTATTTATGTAATTAAACTATACTTGTGTAGCCCGTCACTGCTTTCAGCCCATGGTTAGATTGTTACTTAGTGAGTTGGTTATACTCACACTATACCTGGACTTCGTGTGCATATCCACGTGTTTCCGAACATGGTGAGAAACATGCTAGTTGCTGATTCTTAGAGTTTACAATCATTCAAAGATTATCGAGGTAGTTGCCCTGGCCTTCACAGACCTTGACTCTTTTCCCTTATCACTCAGTATTACTTGTTCAGTTTTAGTTTCTTAGACAATTTTTTCAAACATTGTATTTGTATAGATGATCATGTACTTAGTGATACCCTTTTGGGAAACTTTTGTATCGAGTTGTGGCAGTTTTTATTAGTTTTACTTTGAGTTTACTCATCTAAACCTATTTTAGTATATTTTAAATTTGAAATGGTTGGAAATGTCTTAGTTGTCGGTATGCCTTGCATCATGATAGGCGCCATCATGACAGGTTGAATTTTGGGTCGTGATAAGTTGGTATCAGAACCTAGGTTACATAGGTCTCACGAGTGATAAGCAGGTTTAGTAGAGTCTTGCGGGTTGGTACGGAGACGTCCGTACTTATCTTCAAGAGGCAACTGAACCCTTAGGAAAATATCACATTCTTGTATTCTTGGTGTGCGAATTTATTGATTCCAAGAAGTAAACTTCTGTTATTCTATTCTCTCATAGATGGTGAGTACACTTGCTATCGGATCAGATGGACAACTACTAGTACTACCAGCTAGTGCCATGAGAGGCCGGGGCCACGGTAGGGGCCAATGTGAAGATCTAGAGAAGAACTTGCATATCCACCAATTGCTCCAACTCAGAGTAGGTTCTAGATGTGGTTGAGCCAGCTCAGGCCCCAGTTGTGACCATCTTGATTCCAGTCCTTCAGGAGGTTTTGGCTCAAATATTGACTGTGTGCACTAGCCTTGCTTAGGCAGTTTCTGTTCAGACCGTGCCAACCATTTCTCAGGCCGAGGGAGGTACTAAAACTCCCGCCGCCCGTACTACATAGCAGGTGATATAGGGACTTCATTGATGGCCTCCACTATGAGTTGCGTTTTGTTATGACTCGGGAGAGTGTATCAAGTGTTATGTTTGACAAGGTGGTTGATATTTCTCGGCGGCTAGAGTTGGTTCGTATGCAGGAGCATAGGGAGAGGGAGGCCAAGAGGCCTCATGGTTCGGGTGATTTCGGTGGTGTTCCTTCTAGTGGCAGTCCTGCCATAGAAGGTCATCCTTATAGGCCCACTTAAATGGTGCGTCCAGTTCATTGTGGTGCATCATCTAGTCATGGTTCATACAATGCCCATCCGGCTCATCATCTCTCAGTGCTGTCCCAGCATAGAGCTCATCTCGTGCTCCATCGATCAGGGTTCATATGTGTCAGGTCCTTCTAGCAGTTACTTTGGTACTCAAGGCCCGATTCCGCCCCCACCACCACCAGCAGGGAGTTGCTTCGAGTGCGGGGAGTTTGGGCATATATGGAGACAGTGTCATTGTCCCTCGGGAGGCCTAGTTTAGCAGAGGGGTTAGGCTATAACTTAGATATCAGTTACTTCACCATCTGCATAGCCAGCTCGATGTGGACCCAGACGGCTAGAGGTCGCCCTAGAGGGGGAGGCCGATCAGGTGGTGGTCATGCCCGATTTTATGTTATTCCTGCCATGCCAGGTGTTGTTGCTTCAGATTCAGTGATCACATGTATTATCTCAATATGGAACTGAGATGCTTCCACATTATTTTACCCTACTTCTACTTATTCCTATGTATCATCCTATTTTACTTGTTATTTGGATATGCCCCATAAGTCCCTAGTTTCACATGTTCATTTCTCTACGCCGGTGGGCGATACTATTGTTGTGGATCGTGTATATTAGTCGTGTGTAGTGACTATTGAGATTATTCGGATGTGTTTCCTGCAGACCTGTCGGGCATGCCACCCGACAAGGACATTGTCTTTGGTATTGACTTGGTGCCGGGTACTCGGCTCATTTCTAGTCCTCGGTATCGTATGGCACCAGCTGAGTTGAAGGAATTGAAGGAGCAACTTCAGGTTCTTCTTGATAAGGGGTTTATTAGGCCTAGTGTATCGCCTTGGTGTGCACCAGTTTTGTTTGTAAAGACGAATGATGGTACTATGCAGATATGCATCGACTATAGGCAGTTGAACAAAGTTACAATCAAGAACAATTATCCCTTGCCGCGTATTGATGATTTATTTGATGAACTTCAGGGAGCGAGAGTGTTTTCTAAGATTAATTTAAGTTCTGGGTATCACAGTTGAAGATTCAGGACTCGGATATTCTAAAGACGGTATTCAGGATCCGTTATGGTCACTATGAGTTCCTTGTGATGTCTTTTGGGCTGACCAACGCCCCAACACCATTCATGCATCTGATGAACAGTGTATTTCAACCTTATCTTGACTCGTTTGTCATACTATTCATTGATGATTCCTGGTGTACTCAAGCAGCCAAGAGGAGCATGCCTAACATTTGAGGATTGTATTACAGTGGCTGAGGGAGGAGAAGCTCTATGCCAATTCTCCAAGTGTGAGTTGTGGCTTAGTTATATGGTGTTCTTGGGGCACGTGATGTCTAGTGAGGGGATTAATGTGGATCTAAAGAAGATAAAGGTGGTTCAGAGTTGGCTCAGATCGTCCTCAGCTACTAAGATTCGGAGCTTTCTCGGCATGGCAGGTTATTACGCTTCTTCATGGAGGGTTTCTGGTCTACTACAACGCCTTTCACCAAATTGACCTAGAATGGTGCTTCTTTCAGGTGGTCGGATGAGCATGAGGAGAGCTTTCAAAAGCTCAATACTGCCTTGACCACAACTCTAGCTCTAGTTTTGCCTTCAACTTATGGCTCTTATACAATATATTGTGATACTTCTTGGATTAGTATTGGGTGTGTATTAATGCAGAAGGGTAGAGTGATTTCTTATGCTTCGTGTTAGTTGAAGCCCCATGAGAAGAACTACCATGTTCATGATTTGGAGTTGGCTGCCATTGTTCATGCATTGAAGATTTGGAGGCACTAACTCTATGGTGTGTCTTGTGAGGTATTTACGGATCATCTAATTCTCCAGCACTTGTTCAAACAAAAGGATTCAAATTTGAGGCAACGAAGATGGTTGGAGCTGCTAAAGGACTATGATATTACCATTCTGTATCATCCCGCGAAGGCCAATGTGGTGCCCGATGCCTTGGGTATAAAAGAGGTGAGTATGGGTAGCCTTGCATTTATTCCTATTGATGAGAGATCGCTTGAAATTTATATTCAGGACTTGGCCAACCAGTTCGTGAGATTAGATGTTTTGGATCCCATCCGGGTTCTAGCTTGTGTGGTTTCTTGGTCTTCCTTATATGATCGTATAGAGAGCACCAGTATGATGACCCCCATTTGCTTGTCCTTAAGGACACGGTTCAACATGGTGATGCTAAGGATGTTACTATTGCAGATGATAGGGTGCTAGAGAATGCGAGGTCAAATTTGTGTGCCTAATTTAGATAGGCTACGTGAGTTGATTCTTGAAGAGGCCCACAGTTTGCAGTATTCCATTCATCTAAGTTCCGGGAAGATGTATCAAGACTTGAGGCATCACTATTAGTGGAGGAGGATGAAGAAAGATATAGTGGGGTTTGTAGTTTGGTGCCTAAATTATCAGCAGGTGAAGTATGAGAATCAGAGACCAGGCGGATTATTTTAGAGGCTTGAGATTTCGGAGTGGAAATGGGAGCGTATCATGGATTTTGTAGTTGGGCTCCCGTGGACTTCGAGGAAGTTTGATGTTATTTGGGTGATTGTGGATCGCAGAGTTTGCCCACGACAACTACCATTTGTTGATACCCAATTTTTCCCTATAATATTTTTCAAAATGCATATATACCTCCAAAACTATGCATTAGCATCAATTAATATTTTTCCATGACTTCTGCATTTTAAAGGGTTTTAATTAATTTATCCCAATATTTTTATTTATATAATCAACTACTAATTGCATCACAAATAGTTTTATAATAGTTGTGTGGCTTAATTTTATCATTTGCATTTGTACTAAGTTTAATTATCTCACAAATAGCCATATTTGCATTTTTGGTGTTATAATTGCGATAACTTTGCAATTATAGCCCATGCATGCATTATTACATTATTTTACCAGAAAATAACTTTTTGTATTTTTTTTAAATACTAAGTAATTGTTTTAAAACATTTCTAGGCATGAAAATCATTTTTATAATCTGCTAATTATTTTTTAAAATTGTTTTTATCAATTAAGTAGGTCTTTAACAAATAGCCCTTTTTATTTTTACGGACCTAGCCTATTAAACCAGTAAAATTTCAATTCCCCATTCCCAATCCAATTATAACCAGGACCAAATCTACCCCAGCCTAAACCTAAAGACTCTACCCGGCCCCAAACCCCTTTGATCTTGGCCATTGATCACAGAGATCAACGACTACCGTTTTCCATTTTTAGTCCAAAAGACCCCTAAATCCTAGTCATTTGTTACCACCGGCCGCCCTGAAATCCTCTCTTCTCTAGTTCTCTCTTAGACCAAACTCTAACCCTAATCGCCGCCACCTAAACCTAGCCCTAATCCATTCAATTCCAACATGTTCTATGAGGTGCCACGGTTGTTTCGGACCTCCATTGGTCTCCTACTTCTTATGGTTATTTGACTTTGCTATTACATGAAAGGAATCCCAAAAGATCTAGTCCAAATCTTGTTCGAGACTCTTTGAGAGTCCGCCTATGGTTACCTCCGTCTGTGAGTGCTACTCTCTCGATGTTTTATGGTTCAAAGCCAGATTCTCTTTACCCCTCCCCTTTTACTTAAAACCCTAATCTTTGAACATGAATCCGTCCAGATATTTGTAGATATGGAATTATTTAGAGTTCGTCAATGACTTTTCTTTAAAGATCTCTTATTTCTGTGTTGTTAATCGATTTTTAGCATTGTGTTACTTTAGGGTTTTGGTTTTCTTATTATTTTTTGGTCGAATCTCAGTATATTTGAAGTGTTTTCAAGTTTCCATGACCGTTTTCCTTAATAATTTTCTGATTCCATACTGTTAATCAACTCTATGTATTTCAAAATTAGGGTTTCTGCTTCGTCTATTTTTGTAAAAACTTTTCTGAAATTTCTTATGTTTTTGTCTAATCTTTCTGTAATGATTATGTTCCAGGCTTGATTGTTTGACTGTTCGTTATTCACTTCAACATTTTTTGTCCTTTATTATAATTGACTGACTGACTCAATTGTCTAGGGTTTCATTTTTGCTGAAATGATTTACTAAATTTCTACTTGCTTTCCTTAATCCTGAGATTCCTAACTGACGTCTGTATGTGGTAAAATCGGAGGGCCCAATTTTCGGCCATTACGATGCTTCGTAAGCAAGTTTTCCAAAGGCTAGAGACTACGGTCGAGATTTGCACCCGAGGGTCATCGATGCCCGACCTCGCGACAATGCAAGTTAGGGGTGTGCTTTCGAATCGATTTTGATAAATCGAATCGATTATTTGTTATCGGTTTATCGATTTACCGATTTCGATTTTGAAATTTTCCTTACCGAGTTATAGATTTCGATTTTGATTTTGTCCTCTTCGATTATCGGTTTATTGATAAACCAATAAGATAGAGGATATTCTTGGCTTCTTTTACTACTCTCTTCAGGCTAATCACCCTACGGACTACGCCTATTACTACACTAGTACTATTCTGCTGACTGTTGTTCCTCTCACCACATTTGGCATACTAAATAGCGTAACTTTAGTGAAACAAAAAATGTCTCAGCAATAGAAGAGAAGGTTTTATAAAAATTAGAACAAGTAAAAGCTAGACATGTTATTTGTGCAAGTTCATTGATTTTTATATTATAAACCGTTGAAGTATCGGTGGCATACATTTGATCCCTTACTTTAGTTTCGTTGCATATGCTTTTTGACATTATTTTTATGTTTTAAATGGTGTTCGTCTTATTTTAGCTTCTTTTTGTCCATATTAGTTAGGCTCGATATACTTTCCGTAGAATCCCGCAAATTTTTTTATCGGTGTAATCGATAACCGAACCGATAAGTCCCAAAAAGCGAAAAAATCAAAATCTTATTGAAACGATAATGATAAGCATATGTACAAATCGATAATTGATAAATAATTATTGATAATGATCAAAACTGAATCGATAAATCAAATGCACACCCCTAGTGCAAGTCGACAGTTATGATAGAAGAGTGGGAAGTTCCCTAGGTGCACGACTAGAGCACACAAAGTCTAGTAGGCTAGCTCTGACCCTTATCGTGGCATTAAAAGGCTGTACCAGCCATATATCTTTGTAATTAATGCATTTTTACTATATTGGGAGCCCCTCTCATATATAAAGGGGATCCTTGCCATTTTGTAGAGGAATATGATATTCAATACAAAACACACAAGAACATTCTCTCTACTCTCTAACATATTCTCTTGATCTCACTTACTTTTATTTGTTGCTTATATTTATTGTGTTGTTCTTCATTTATTGCTTATCATTGGCCATAAAGAGCCATCATTGATTTTATTATAACTATTTTCTTCTATCGACTACCCACGACGAAACATCAAACTCGACCACGAGGCCCCGAACAAGTAGGCTCGAGGCCCCAATTATTAAATGGTCGGTTTGGTTATCACCTTGCTCTCTAGCTCTCATCTTGTTTCAAAATCTTTCGCTTAGCATCTGTTGCCTAAACAACTAGCATAAAAATATATCACATCTTTTTAGAACCACAAAATCAAATTTAATTGTTATTACCATTTTCACAGTAAACAGTTTGGCACCCACCGTGGGGCTAAAAACTATAGTGATTATTTTCTTGCTGGTTCACTCCATAACGCAAGTTAGCTTTCATATTTCTTCTTGTCCAAGTTCTTCGATTTCAGTTCAAAATGTCTAACTCAGTAAATGTATGTGAAAACAGCGGCCGTGAGAACCATGGAGAGAATAGTGTAGCCATCCCAGGTATTGGCGCACCACCACTAAACCCTGAAGGCGTGCTAGAGCCTGTTCCTGCAGATGCGGTCTCACACGATGCCCAACACATCGATATAAGATCCTTCACTAACAGAAGCGCACACCAAGGAGACCAACCAGAAGCCCAGAAAACCCCAGCTAGGGAAGAACAGGAGGTTAGCCTTCATGTTATTTTCGAAATGTTACAGGCACAACAGTTGGTGATTTCTCAGTTGCAAAGTCACCAGAAAACCCCCAGCACGGTAGCATAAAAAACGGCTCCCCAAGCCGAGCAGGTACTAGAAAGATCAAGCAACAATGGGTTGGCTGCCGACCCCGCCATTGTAAAGATGCTAGAGGACCTCACAAAGAGGATCGAGTCGGTCGAGAAGAAGATAGAGGCCAACGAAAAGAAGGTAAGACTTATAACTCTAGGGTTGACCAAATTCCGGGCGCACCCCCTGTCCTGAAGGGTGTAGATTCGAAGAAGTTTGTACAAAAGCCATTCCTGCAGGAAGCTGCTCCAAAACAAATTCCAAAGAAGTTCAGAATGCCTAACCTTCCGAAGTACAATGGAACCTTGGACCCCAACGAGCACGTCAGTACTTACACTTGTGCGATGAAGGGCAACGACTTGAGGGACGACGAGATTGAGTCCGTCCTATGAAAAAGTTCGGAGAGACAATCTCGAAAGGGGACATGATGTGGTATCACAACCTAGCTCCTAACTCTATAGACTTATTTGCCATGCTGGCAGATTCTTTCATAAACACACATGTCGGTTCCATCAAGGTAGCTAGAAGGAAATCCGACTTCTTCAAAATTAAGCAAAGGGAGAACGAGATGCTACGAGAGTTCGTATCTCGCTTTCAAATGGAACGAATGGAACTACCACCGGTCTCCAATGATTAGGTGGTGCAGGCCTTCACCCAAGGTTTGAAGGAGCAAAGCTCGGTAGCTTCAAAGCAAGTGAAGCAGAACCTAGTGGAATATCCCTCCATGACTTGGTCGGACATCCACAACCAATACCAATTGAAGATCAGGGTCGAAGGCGACCAACTAGGAGCCCCTTCAGGCTCGGTATATCCTAATAGGGTTTCGGCAAAGGTGTCAAATCCAAATAAAGAGTGATACCAACCATACACCGAAGATAGAAGAAATGCCCCGAGGCGCAACATTCCCCGTAATGACCAAAGAATGGATCGAGGCCAGAACCCTCGGGGACTTGTCACCGGAGCTGGATTCGATAGGCACACAAGGCCGATGGAGGCACCTCGCTTGTCGGAATACAACTTCAATGTCTATGTTTCAAAAATTGTATTCGCCATTACTAAAATTAGAGACACCAGGTTGCCAAGGCTCGTGCAATCAGAACCTTCACAAGGGAACCATAACATAGTGTGTGAATTTCACAACACACACGGCTGTAGGACCAAGGATTTCCATCAACTTCGGGAAGAAGTAGCCTGGCTTCTTAGCAAGGGTCACCTTCGAGAATTCCTCTATGATCGGGCTAAAAATCAGTTCCGAGAAAGGGAGGCGGCCAAGAAGAGCAAAACAAATGAGCCGCAACATGTCATCCACATGATCTTGGGAGGCATCGATGCTCCACAAGAACCCATGATCAGAAAAAAAAATATCCATCACCAGAGAAAAGCGAACTCGAGGTTACATTCCCGAGGATGCACTTACGTTTAGCGATAAGGACATCGAGACCTTGTCTCAGCCTCACAACGACGCACTGGTAATTTCTTTCCTTGTAAATACATTTCAAATTAAACGTGTACTTGTAGATCCAGGTAGCTTGGCCAATATTATCAGGTCGAGTGTGGTAGAGCAACTCGGATTGCTCGATCAAATTGTACCCGCCTCTCGAGTGCTCAACGGGTTCAACATGGCAAGTGAAACAACGAAAGGGGAAATCACCCTCCCGATCAATGTGGCTGGCACAACCCAGAATGCCAATCCATGTCATTAAAGGAGACATGCAATACAACACCTTATTCGAGAGGCCATGGATACACTGCATGAGAGCAGTACCGTCCACCCTTCATCAAATAATGAAATTTCCAACAAAGGATGGGATAAAAACTGTCGACGGGGAGCAGCATGCAGCAAAAGAGATATTCGTGGTGCATGATATAATGCCAACACCAATACCTCCACCACCAAAGGAGATAAATGACATGCAAACGATGAAGTAGTGATAGCAAGCTACACTCGCGGCTACGCCCGACTGAACAAAATGAATGACCGTACTGAGTCCTCATAACAAGCGATTAAATCACATCGAGGCCCGAAGTGCCGCCATCACTAAGGTATGGTCATATCCCTTTGTCAATTACATCTTATACTAACCTGAGTGTAGGTATCTGATCTAAACTGTTGAAGCGCTTTCCAACTCGAAGGTCTTAGGGTTTCAAAAGCATGCGTTGCACTCTTTTCCTTCAATCGGGTTTTTATCCCAAAAAGGATTTTACCGGCAAGGTTTTTAACAAGGCAACATCTATATGCTACCTAAGGAAAAACTCAACAAGTATTCAAGGCTTCTTTTGCAATCAACCTCGAATACTGAAGGGCACCCCCTGGAAGGTTACCTACTCGCTGAAGCCAAAATACGCTAAATGCGATAGAAAAATTATGTATCGGGCCAAGCGGTCAAACGAATCATGGCCGTATAGAATCACCGAGCTCTTAATAGCAAAGACATGTATGCTTGTACAAAGCATTTTGCGCTTTAAAGAAGCTCGGTATTTTTGCAAAAACAGCTCCAGAGCATAAAATATCCCGAACACTCAAGGACTGACATAAACAACTCGAAACAATGCGACCCCCAGGTCGGAGCTTCAAACTCGTAATCCCTCAATGAGGAAACATTAAGATCACAAAACAGCTCCAGATCCAAAAATGTCCCGAACACTCAAGGACTGGCGTCGAAAGCTTAAGGTCATATGACCTCTAGGTCGGAAACCCTGAAATTATAAGCCCTAAGTGAGGCAATACCAAGTTTACAAGTAATGCCTCCCGAATTAAGAAACCCTCGATGGATCAGGTGTCGTGCCCCCTTCTTCCTTGCGGAGTCCGGGTTTCGACATTCATAGGGGAATAACTTGTTTCCTTTTTTGGGAATTGGGTATTTGAAGAGTCTCCACCTAACAGATTAAGGTGCATTAGGGCACCTAGAGTTATTAACTCATGTAACTAATTTGCATTACCATAGATTAGGGTAAGGGCTCGAAATAACCTTAAGGGGAATGTGTTAGGCACCCCTCGAGGTCCACAATGGTGGGTCCCGGCCAAACATACTTTGGGAATCAGTCAAGTAGCAAATAGATAGTCTAAGCACACATATGTAAATGGGATGAAGGGGGTCCTAAGTTGTTTATCCTATAAGATCATATATATGCAATTCCCGACAATCACTCCTCAATGAGAGGGGCTACATGTTGCATTAGCGCACAGGTCATCATATCCTTTTACTACCCATTATCCCACCCCTTAGTGGTTATTGAGCGAGTTTTTATTAACGAACTCTAAGCGTGCTGCTACCCGTCCCTTCCTTGTGGTCCTGGAGGAGTTTAGGACCTCTATATCTGGGCAGTTCTAGACAACCTAAGGTGTTTAAAGGGGAAAATCTAGGCGACAAGCAAAGAACATATAGGACAATCAAATAAGGGAAAAAGCAGTTAAGGCTCATGTTTACCTCCGCATATATATAGGCAAATAAGCAGCACGTCTCAAACATAAAATTCAGGTAGCTTTTTCAGAGAAATCCTAGAGCAGGATATCTAAGTGAGCATCAATAAATAGAATATGCTACACTATTTTAGGACTAAGTGGCAGGGCCCTAACCAGTTGGTCTACTGATTTGTAGAACTTGTGAGACTTAAGCAGTTTATACACAATCAAAATTGCAATTTTCAGTTTTATAAAAGAATGTTGATCACCTAAGGCTTGCCTAGGCATGGGAATATACACAATCAGAGTTGTAGGAGATATTTAAACAATTTGAGATTGTTCAACCTATGAGCATGCTGATCTAGGTGATACAGGTTATAACAGGTGCTTTATATCAATTTGTATTTAGAGACATGATGTCTATGTGTGGGGACTATTTAAACCTTTTATAGACAGTGATTGGAATAAACATGATTCAGACAGATGCAAATAGAGTTCTTAAAAACATGGTATCTAATGCATACATAAGATGACTATTTTTATTAAGGCAGGATTATTAACCTAATAGCAGGATCTCTAAGTGAAAGCATCTATGCAAAATAAAAGTTGGAATAACGATATATGACATGTAGTATGCTGAAGCAATAAACGTGAATAACCTAAGAACAGGATGTGTAGTGCACATGTTTAATATGGTTTGAATGCAAACAGACACACCAGTACTAGAACATGATTTCTAGTGCAGATTTCATAATGTAAAGCCTAAAAAACATGATTTCTACCCAACATTACCCCACAGTACCATACAGCTACCCTCCCTTTCACTAATTATCCCAATACTTGTTTAAATAATGATTACTGACCAATGATTTAATAATTTACATAAATGAAATATAAACTAAGCTATATGGAGCCTGAAGCAGGCCCAAAGCAAACCTGGGAATGCCATGCCTTCAGTAGTCTTAAATACCAAGGATTCTATAGCCAAATTCATGTCCAGGTGTGTCAGAGTTCCCTAAGGACCTCAAGGATCATGAGCAGTGCTCATACCCAAACTTTTCAATAAGGATTAAGTATGTGCAGTGTGGAATGTCCATCCCTAGTGTGCCAGAGTTCAAAGGAATCTCAAAGGATCCCAAGGCAGTACACACCCTGGAGGGGCAGAACCTATTGACTTTAGAGTAAAGTGAGAGTGCTTGACATAGTATTGTAAAAGTGTTGTAGAACAGTATAAAGAGGACTCTTAAGAGTGAAAAAGATTTTCTAAAAATAAGAACTAGTTTGGTGGTGAAAAAATTTGAGAAATGTATGAAAACACTTTTGAAATCAAAACACAAATCACAGAACAACCAGATTCAGAAACACATGGAAAACAGATTCCACACAGGGAGAGAGGGGTTGGGGACATATATAATACACCTCAATGTATTGTGGAGCACATAAGCAACAAGATGCACAGAATCTTCAAGAGTTTGTAGAATTAATAAGTTAGTTACAAGGGTAGGTGATTGAGACATGGAGCAAAGATTATAGTAAAGACATGTTGAAAACACATAAACCCTGGACATGACCAAACAAACAACTAGAGTTGCCTTAAGAGACAAGATGACTTAGCATAATCTTGTCAGTAAAGCAGAGTAGGCAAGGACTTAAATGAACAAACTAGGCAAACACCACACTAGCACTTATAGTTTAGACGTGATAATTACATATAGAAAAAAATAGGTTGAGGCATGCTAGATAAAGTAGTAGACATGTCATTATAGATTAGACATACTAATAAGAGATTGAACAGAACAAGGTTCAGACATTCTAGGTGAAACAATAAACATGCAATGTAGTTTAGACATGTTAATTACATATTGAGCAAACAAGATTGAGACATGCTATGTAAAGCAGTAGACATGCAATAATCACATATTGAACAAGACAAGATTAGGCATGTTAAACAAAGTAGTAAACAAGAATAAGAATGGAACTCACAATTGATGAACTAGGGCACATAAGGTTTAGATTTCAAAAGTTAATCAGGGACATACCAGCTAGGAAGAAGAACACAGAATATTGAGAAAAGGTTGTGCAATGGTTAGACTTGGCTTTCAGCCGGCTAGGCCAATGAATATCACAAGTAGCAGAAAAGAACAGAGAGCTTTTAGAGTGTAAGTATAGTGGTTAACTAATGTTTGTGTCAGAGGCGAGAATAGAGAAGAGTATATATAGTAGTTAAGAGCAAAAAAAATAAGGTAAAGGAGATCAATCACTCAGCAATTAAGGAAATCACTGAATCAATTCACACGCCAAATTAGTATAGTCTTCCCTTAATTAAGGGTAATTACCCAACGATAAAGGGCATGATGCTTTTAAGGAAGAAAATCAAGTGAGCAATTAGGGGTAAATAGACAGGAGTTCAATTAAGAAAATAATTAGTAAAGAATAAGTAAATATCACAGTTAATCAAATAAGGTAAGAAAACTAAATAAGGTCACAAATAAAGGAAACAAACAAGAATCAGCACATAGGTTTTAACAGAGCAAATTAGTGAATCAAAAATTTAAAACATTACTGATTTAAGGGAGAAAAATATAGGTTTTCACAAATAATCAAATAGGCTAAATACAGTTTCATGAACATACAAAAATCAGTTCGAGAAGTCGAACGAGAAATCCTATAGAGATGAACTAGGGTGAAAAATTACAAGACATTAAACAAAACAATGTAACAAGTAACACGGGCAAGCTTAGAGTCAAAGCAAACGATAAGAAACTTAGGGCTTTAGCGTAAATCAATTAGGGTCCAAACAATCTTTACATGAATCAATCAACAACACTTAAGAAAAATGATTAAACACTCAAAAATTAGAAAAGCTTTGAGAAGGTGAGTTCAGTAAACCCTAGTTTCAGGAAAAAATGGAGAATCAATTGAAAAACCATAAGATTTTCGTGAAAACATCTGAAATAGGTTCGATTATCTCAGATCTGGACAGATCTGAGAAGGTCAAAGGATAAAAATTAAGGTTTATAAAAAGGCAACAAAGACAAGCATAGACTTCGGAATCCATGGCTTTAAGACGAAAATAAGAAGTTCTTACTAAAAAATTGAGCCAGATGGCCTGAAACAAGCGAGAAAAACCCAAAGGTTTAAATAGACTAGCCTTGGTCCCTCGAGAATCTCCTCAAGGACCCTGGAGATGGAGCTACCAAGAATAAGAGATGCCATTAAAGGCCCGAGGTGGTGAAAAACCACCATGAACGGCAGTAGATGAGTGACAGCGGGGGAAATTAGGGCTAGTGTTAGAGAGCGTTTGAGAGACGGAGAGGAGAGTGACGGCAGGGAAGGGTGAGAATGGTTAAGGTTAGAGGGGGTATATGGTTTAATAAAGGTAAGGAGATCCTGGGCCGTTGATCTATAATGATCAACGACCAAGATTAGCCAAAGGGTTGGGTCGGGTAGGTAAGTTATTGAGCCTGGGTCTATTGGACTGATTTTATAAGGTATTGGGCGGGTAGATTTAGGCTAAAATTGAAATTAAAAAGGCTGTTTGTTAAATACCCCAAATAGTTGATTAAAAATAATTTGTAAAATAATTACTAATTATAAAAAATGATTTTTCCTGCATGGAAATGTTTTAAGAAATAATAATTTAGTATTTAAAAATACCATGGATAATTTTGATTGAAATGATGCAAAAAATGTATGCATGGGCTATAATTGCAAAGTTATTGCAATTATAGCCAAAAGTTGCCAATTTGTCTATTTATGAAATAATTTGGACTTAATAGGACAATAAATAGTAATATTAAATCAAGAAATATTTTAAAATCATTCGTGATGCAATGTTGTAATTATTTATTAGAAATAAAATACTAGGCAGTGTAAATTGTGAAAAAATACCAGTTGATGCTAATGCACGATTTTGAAGACATATATGCATTTTAAAGTTATGTTGGGAAAAAATTAGGTATCAACAGCTGCCCCTCATTACCCAAAAAGGATGAAAGAGTTGCCGGGTAAAAATATGATGGCCAATTTTGACCGAATGAGACAGTTTGAGAGATTTAGGCCGCACTCTAGCTTCTGAGCTGCCAACATATCTCTTGTTTTATGGGAATAAGGCCGTGTGTAGTTCTGGGTTCATCGGCGGAATTTACCAATGAAGTCATCACAAGACAGACAGAATGTTTCGGGATAGGTTAAAGAATAGTTATGGTGAGAGGTCAGGTTTGAGATAACTGAAGGAACTGGAGCAAGGTCGCTCCTGCTGGGATAGCGGTTGCTTACTGGACACCTGCAGATAAAGAGATGCCAGGAACTTGTATTTGTGCGAAAATTAAAACATGATGTAGAATCCCCTGAGACCACAAAAGTTTTCTTCGGATGGTTGAGGATGTCGTCCTTAGACCATGATGTCCTGGGCTATGAATTATTTAGTGAGGGATTTGTAGGCCATGAAATGATGTTCTCGGGCCATGAAAATGGTTCCTCCGAACTATGATGCCTTTGAATAATGATATGAAAATTTGAGAGATCCTCAGGCCATCGCATGGTGTCTTCCAGCTATGAGGATGATGCCTTTAGACTATGATGCCTTTGGACAAATTGGCGATATTTCAGCCTATAAGATACAATAATATGATGTTAGCAAGACAAGGCTTAGACTTGTGAAATGGAGGGCAGATCTTAGCCCAACAGAAGAGCAAATAGATAGAGCAACATTTATGCAAGGAGGGACAATACTTAGTCCCATGAGAAGGCAGTGCTTAGCCTCATGCAAAGTTGGAGGCAAGGCTTAGCCTCATACAAGGATCGGAACAGGGATTAGTCCCATACAAATGTAAGGCAGTGCTTAACCTTATGAAAATATGGAGGCAGGGCTTAGCCTCATGCAAGGTTCGGGACAGGGCTTAGTCCCATACAAATGGAAGGTAGTGCTTAGACTTATGCAAATATGGAGGCAGGGCTTAGCCTCATGCAAGCTTCGGGATAGGGCTTAGTCCCATGCAAATCGAAAGCAGTGCTTAGCCTTATGCAAATATGGAGGCAGGGCTTAGCTTCATGCAGAATGCGGGACATGGCTTAGTCCCATGCAAATGGAAGGCAGGGCTTAGCCTCATGTAGGGTTCGAGATAGAGCTTAGTCCCATGCAAATGGAAGGCAATGCTTAGCCTTATGCAAATATAGAGCCAGGGCTTAGCCTCATGCAGGGTGCGGGACAGGGCATAGTCCCATGCAAATGGAAGGCAATGCTTAGCCTTATGCAAATATGAAGGCATGGCTTAGCCTCATGCAGTATGCGGGACATGGATTAGTCCCATACAAATGGAAGGCAATGCTTAGCCTTATAGAAATATGGAGGTAGGGCATAGCCTCATGTAGGGTTCGGGACATGGCTTAGTCCCATGCGAATGGAAGGCAGTGCTTAGCCTTATGCAAATATGGAGGCAGGGCTTGGCCTCTTACAGGGTGCAAGATAGGGCTTAGTCCCTTGCAAATGTAAGGCACTGCTTAGCCTTATGCAAATATGGAGGCAGGGCTTAGTCTCATGAAGGGTTCAGGACAGGGCTTAGTCCCTTGCAAATGGAAGGCAGTGCTTAGCCTTATGCAAATATGGAGGCAGGGCTTAGCCTCATGCAAGATGCGCGACAAGTCTTAGTCCCATGCAAGTGGAAGGCAGTTCTTAGCCTTATGCAAATATGGAGGAAGGGCTTAGCCTCATGCAGAGTTCGGGACAATGCTTAGTCCTATGCAAATGGAAGGAAATGCTTAGCCTTGTGCAACTATGGAGGAAGGGCTTAGCCTCATGCAAATATGGAGGTAGGGCTTAGCCTCATGCAAATATGGAGGCAGGGCTTAGCCTCATGCAAGATGCGGGACAAGGCTTAGTCCCAAACAAAGAACGAGTAGCAAATAAGAGTAGAAGATTTCTTAGTTGGGGATATATTCGGTGTTCGGTGGCCCGATTGATAGTGATTTTGCTGCATGTATATATTTGCGAGTGCTACGGTTACGTCAGATGTGCCTGCGCTCAAAGAAAAAATTGTAAGTTTTGTGTGGGGACGTTGGTTCGTGCCTTCGTCTACTGGCTTTGCTCCTCTATTCTTGAGGCCTGGTTTGAGCTTCCCTGGGTAACACTTGGAGAAAATAGAGTTTTCGAAATATGCAATTATTGATGAAAATAGCATTGTTTTAGGAAACATAGTGAAATATCAAGTCGTTTTAGATGAACTAGTGATTGTAACATATTTCAGGGATATTGTAGCTTTCTCGTGTTAGAGTTTTTACGGTCTTCTTCAAAATTCTGCCCTAGTTTGGTAGATGATTCTTTGTCCGTTTGTGAGTGACATAACTTGTTGAACCTTCTTCGGAATTTTGAGAATCCTTCTCAAAATTTTTCCCCAGTTTCTTAATGAATCTTTGAGTTTTTGTCATATGATGGCATTGGCTGGACTTGCTCCGAAATTTTGATAGTCCTCCTCAAAATTCTGCCCCAGTTTCTGGTTCTAGGGGAAAGGAAAAATTTATTATGATATGACTGAACCCACAGGGCTACCTACGTATCCCCTCTTAAATGGGAATCATGTCAAGCGTAGTTCAATTATATTAGATGTAAATTGTCTAAGCATAGTATCTCTTGACTGCGTCTGAATTGGTTGGTTTTGGCCAAACTTCTCCGTCCATTTCTGCAAGTATGAGCGCTCCTCTTGTTAGCACCCTGTTAACCATGTAAGGACCCTTCCGGTTGAGAGAGAATTTCCCTTTGGCTTCACCTTGATATGGGAAGATCTTCTTCAGTACCAGCTGCCCTGGTGCAAACTGTCTTTGTTTGACCTTTTTGTCGCAAGCTTTGGACATTCTGTTCTAATAAAGTTGACCCTGACATATTGTATTCATTCTTTTCCCATCTATTAGGTCCAGTTATTCATACCGGATCCTTATCCATTCTGCATCACTGAGTTCGGCTTCCTGTATGATTCTTATATAAGGAATCTCTACCTCGGTCGGGATGACAACTTCGGTACCATAAACCAACATGTAGGGAGTTGCCCCAATTGATGTGCAAACTGTAGTGCGGTATCCCAACAAAGCAAATGGTAGCTTCTCGTGCCATTTCTTGTGGTTTTCTACCATCTTCCTTAGTATCTTCTTGATGTTTTTGTTGGCAGCTTCTACGACTTCGTTCATCTGAGGTCTGTAGGCTGTGGAATTCTTATGCTTGATTTTGAAAGTTTCACACTTGGCTTTCATCAGATCACTGTTGAGATTGGCAGTATTGTCCGTAACAATGGACTCGGGGACTCAAAATCGGAAAACAATACGATATTTGACAAAGTCTGCGACGACTTTCTTGGTTACATCTTTGTAGGATGCAACCTCTACCCATTTTGTAAAGTAGTTGGCTACTAGAATAAACCTGTGCCCGTTTGAAGTAGTGGGCTCGATTGGACCAATGACATCCATTCCCCAAGCGACAAATGGCCAAGGTGAGCTTGTTGCATTGAGCTCATTTGGTAGTACTTTTATCATATCGGCATGCATTTGACAGTGGTAGCATTTGCGGACATAGTGGACGCAAACTGTCTCCATAGCCATCTAAAAGTAACTGGCCCTAAGTATCTTCTTGGCTAAGACAAAACCATTCATATGCGGGCCGCAGGTCCCAACATGTATCTCCTCATGTAGCTTAAAAGCCTCTCTTGCATCGGCACATGTTAGCAATCCCATATCAGGAGTTCTTCTATACAAGTTTCCTCCCATGTGGAAAAGTGATTGGACAACCTCCGAAGTGTGCGTTTCTGAGTATGGTTCATATGCTCCGGATATTCTCTTTTTGCCAAATATTCTTTGATATTGTGAAACCGAGGCTTCCCGTCTGTTTCCTCTTCAACGTGGGCATAATACGCCGGTTGATTATGAATTCTCACTGGGATGGGATCAATGAAATTCTTGTTTGGATGTTGTATCATAGATGACAAAGTGGCCAATGCATTAGCAAACTCATTCGAAATTCCGTGCACATGCCAAAACTCTTTCTTTGTGAACCTCTTTCTCAATTCCTGCACATGGTGCACATATGGCAATATCTTAGAGTTCTTGGTGGCCCACTCTCTTTATACCTGGTGAACAAGAAAATCTGAATCACCTACTACCAATAGCTCCTGAAAATTTATGTCGATTGCCATGTTGAGTCCTAGTGTGCAGGCTTCATACTCTGCCATGTTGTTGGTGAAGTGAAATTTGAGTTTACCTAATACCAGATAATGTTGAGCTGTTTCTGATACCAAAACCGCTCCTATGCCCACTCCTTTGAAATTTGCAGCTCCATCAAAGAACATCCTCCAGCCGTCGTATACTTCAGTAATGTCCTCTCCTACAAATGACACTTCTTCATCAGGAAAATACATTTTTAAGGGTTCATATTCTCCTCCCACTGGATTTTCAGCAAGATGGTCTACCAATGCTTATCCTTTGACCGCCTTTTGAGTTACATAGATGATATCGAACTCACTTAACAGTATTTGTCATTTAGCTAACTTCCCACTTGGCATGTATTTCTGAAATATGTACTTTAGAGGGTCCATCCTTGATATGAGGTATGTGGTATAGGCACAGACGTAATGTCTCAATTTCTGGGACGTCCAGGTCAAATCACAACAAGTGCGTTCCAGCAGAGAGTATCGTGCTTCATAAGGTGTGAATTTCTTACTCAGGTAGTATATGACTTGATCCTTTCTCCTTGTCTTGTCATGTTTCCCCAAAACACATCCGAAGGCTCCATCCAATATAGATAGAGTAGCAAAGGCTGTCCTGGCTTTGGCGGGACCAAGATCGATGGTGTGGACAAGTACTCTTTGATTTTGTCGAGAGCTTTCTGACAATCCTCGGTCTAACTTGTTTCGGTATCTTTCCTCAACATTTTGAAGATTAGTTCACATATAATTATGGACTGCGCTATGAAACGGCTGATATAGTTGAGACATCCTAGGAAGCTTATCACATCCTTTTTTCTTCTAGGTGGTGGTAACTCCTGAATGGACTTGACTTTGGACGGGTCCAGATCGATCCTTCGACAGCCGAATATGAACCTCAGTAACTTTCCTGCGGGAACCCTAAATGCACACTTTGCAGGGTTCAGTTTTAAGTTGTACCTCCTTAACCTTTCAAAGAACTTTCTCAAGTTCGCTATGTGATCTATGGCCCTCTTGGATTTGATAATGACGTCGTCCACATACACCTCTATTTCTTTATGTATCATATCATGGAAGATGGTTGTCATGGCTCTCATGTAAGTATCCCCAACATTCTTTAGACTGAATGGCATTATCTTGTAGCAGTATATTCCCCATGGTGTAATAAAAGCTATTTTCTCTACGTCTTCTTCATCCATCCAGATCTGATGATAACCCGCGAAGCAATCTACAGAGTATTAGAGTTCATGCTTGGCGCAATTGTCAATCAGGATGTGTATATTTGGCAGTGGAAAGTCACCCTTGGGGCTTGCTCTATTTAAGTCTCGATAGTCGACACATACTCTGACTTTTCCATCTTTCTTCGGAACTGGAACAATGTTGGCTAACGAGGTTGGGTACTCAACCACTCTGAAGACTTTGGCTTTGATCTGCTTAGTTACTTCCTCCTTGATTTTCAGGCTCATATCTGGTTTGAATTTCCTGAGTTTCCGCTTCACTGGTGAACACATGGTATTGGTAGGCAATTTGTGAGCCACTATGGACATGCTCATACCAGTCATATCATTATATGACCACGCAAAGCTATCCTCTTACTCCTTTAAGAAAAGAATTTACTCCTCTTTCTCTGTCGGTGATAAGTGAATGCTGATGCGAGTCTCCTTTTCAGTTTTGGCATCTCCCAAATTTACCGCTTTGGTTTTGTCCAGGTTGGACTTAGGCTTATTCTCAAAGTTCTCAACCTCCCTGATAACTTTCTCAGGTATTTCATCTTCTTTATCCGAGTCACTATCCTCATATTGCGCTGCCTCATTATATGTCACAGTCACCAGTTCATTAGGAAAGTAATAATAACACTGTAGGAAGAAAAAGTGGGGAAGATAATAATGAATGATAAAAAGCAATGCATTTGATTAAAACTGAAAACATCCAAACAAGTACGGCTCGATGAGTCAGGCATTTATTTTGAAATAAGTAAGTCTTTAAAATAAAATTACTAAAAATCTTAGATGCCTAGAATGATTATAGAAATAAAATCTGCCAAGCTAACTAGGGACTCGGCGGGCCCGGGATAGTGTGGAGGTCCAGTTCCTGAGAACAGCTCCCTTCCCACAGTCTGAATAGTGAGGCCTTCTTCCTCCTCCTCCTCCTCCTTAATTATTGCACTACAATCCATATCTTCGTCCTCCAGGAACCGCTTCCTTAGCCCAACTAATCCTTCTTCTTCTTCTTCTGCAGTTCCCCATATTGTATCAGTTTGGTGAAAAGTTTGACCCAGATATGGCACTAGTTGCTCGAGAGGGTAATAAGGTCCACTCTATAGAGGCGACCAATCATTATACTCCTACCACGTATACTGGTATCCGAGCCCGAAAGTAGTACCATGACGTTTCAGCTGTATTGGTTTGGTAATGCCTTGGAGATTCTTTCCATGCCCCTTGCCAGGTTCATACCTAGACCATGCCAGTATGCTTTCTATTTTGTTGCTCCACCATTTGTTTTTCTCAATGGCATTGACACGTTCAATGTGAATATAGGTTTCCCCTCCTAGCCTTCTTCTGTTCTCGATAACTGGGATGATTTGACTGGTATAAATGGGGTTACTCCCATCCCCGCAAATAATCACCTCCTGGTGGTTCCATTCGAATTTCACGGCTTGGTGTAGTGTGAAAGCCACAACCCCAGTAGCATGTATCCATGGTCGGCCCAACAGAAGATTGTATGAAGCTGGTATGTCAAGCACCTGGAATTCAACGTCGAACCAAGTTGGCCCCATCTGCAGACAAAGATTAATCTCCCCAGTCGTGGCCCTTTGAGACCCATCGAAGGATTTCACGTTCATGCTTCCTGACCGTACTTCATGGAAACCTTTACCTAATCTTTTCAAAGTATCCAACGAAAAAATGTTGAGGCTTGAACCTCTATCAATCAAAACTTTGGCAATGAATTTGTCTTCAAATTGTACCGTGATATGCAATGCTCGGTTATGATTCAACCCTTCAAGCGGTAGTTCATCCTCGTGGAAGATTATCTTGTGACTTTCCAACACCTGTCCTACCATGTTGGCCATCTCTCCATAGGTGATATTATTGGGCACAAACTTTTCTCAACACCTTCATCAAAATATTCTTGTGTGCCTCCGAATTTCGCAACAGTGACATGATGGATATTTGAGCTAGGGTTTTGTTTAAATGATCGATGACGAAGTGTTCCCTTGCTTCTACTTTCCTCCAAAGGTCATCTGGTCCCGTTTCAATGACAGGATGCTTGGTAGTGGCATCCTTACATGGTCCTCCCAAGTGTTCAAGTGTATAGATTTTTCCAGTCCTAGTCATTCCTTATGCAACATCGGATTCCTCCATCTTTCCCTTTCCTTTTCACCGACACTCGGCAATGTTATCCCAGGGTTTGCTTTTGAATTGAAAGGTGGTGTGGTTGATACTGTCACTATGAAAGGTGTAACCACTTCTGCTTCAAATGGAATAGGGGTGGCTGCAGGTGGAGCTACCTCTACCTCAAATGGAACCGATGCAGCTATCTTAACCTCGACTGGCAACTACGTCTGTACTATAATTTGGGTGAGTGTGACTGCAGGTTTAAAGTTATCGCCTTCTCGAATAAGACCGATTGACCCATCAGAATCCCATTCTTCTTCTATCTCTATTACATATATTCCACCACCCCTATGATCCGGGAGAGGATTGTTGTGGACATTGGGTGCAACCTCTTTTGCCTATATGACCTTGTTGTCAATCAATGTCTGGATTTTATCCTTCAATGTGTGGCATTCTTCAATGGTGTGTCATTTCATATTGGAGTGATATGTATATGTTTCATTTGTGTTGACCCATTAGGATGGGTTCTCCACTGCCACAGCGGGAATATAAGTGACGTAACCAGCGGATGTTAACTTTTCATACAGCTATTCGATGGGTTTCGCAATAGCGGTGTATTGCCTGGGTGGTTTGCGGTCAAAATTGGGTTGTGGTCTTGGGTAGTTTTGACAAGTTGGAGGTGATTGGAAATGAGATGGTTGGGAATTATAGGTGTGATAGACAGTGGCTGGTTAGGAATATATGGGGGATGAGGGTTGATATATAGGTGGATCTGTTTGGTATATGGGTGAGGGTGCTTGGTATGTGAATGTAGATGTTTGGTATGTGAGTGGAGATTTTTGGCCTTGGGCCACCATTACTGCCCCCACGTCCTTCTTCCTAGATATACCTCCTGACTAAAATGCTGTATTAGTGGCCTGCAATGCCTCAAAGTTCATTACCATCCTGCTCTTGATGCCTTCTTTGATCCTTTCACCAAGTTTGATGATGTCAGAGAACTTATGGTTTTTAATAACCATCAATCTTTCATAATATTGTGGATCCTGTGCTCTGACGAAGAACTTGTCCATCTGTTCCTCGTCTAAAGATGGTCTGACCTTGAACGAGTAGCATACTCGCGAAAAGTCTCCGTAGGCTTCTTCTTGAGGTTTTGAATGTAGAAAACATCTGGTGCATTTTCTGTATTGAACCTGAATCGGTCCATGAAATCAGATGCCATACTCACCCAGTTGGACCATTTCTTAGGATCCTGGCTGATGTACCAGGACAAAGCATCTCCCATAAGACTTCTCATAAATAGTTTCATCTGAATCTTTTCATCCTTCCCGACCCCGACAAGCTTGTCACAATAGGTCTTTAGATGGACCCTGGGATCACCTGTACCGTCAAAAATCTCAAACTTGGGAGGTTTTTAACCCTCCGACAGCTCTACATTTGATTGTATGTCTTCGAGTTTAGACCTTCTATCCCCTTGCCTCCTTCTACGCCTTGAATTCGGATGGTCAACTTCTTGAGCTCCTTGTCCAAGTTCTTAATGAGTGTCCTTCTCAATAGATTTTGATGCATAAGAGATGGGTTGAAGGGACTGTGGTATGGTTTCTACATATATAGGGTTGTTTTGGTGGCCTGGAATCTGTGTATGGTAGTGATCATTGGTGGAATTATAGGGTTCAGGAATGACTGGTGAAGCATTTTGTGGAGGGTGGTAGGTGATTGGCAGGAATTGTGGTGGGATCGTTTGATTTTGTGGTGGAGTTGTATAATGGTGAGGCACAAGTGGATTTTGCGGGCACTTGTTGGATGTGTTTTGAGGTAGTGCAGGTGTAACGACCCGACTGGTCATTTTGCATTTTTGAACCCCGTTCCCTTAAATAAAACTTCCTGCACTTACTTTAACTAATTTATGACTTGCGGGGACGGGTGTTTCGGAAGTTGGAAGAGTTTTGAGCAAGAATAAGTCTAGTTTCTTCTTTAAGTTTCTCTAAAAAGGCCAAGTTTGACTTTGGTCAATATTTTGGGGAAACGGACCCGGAGTCATGATTTGACAATTTCTGAGGGTCCGTGGGAAAATATGGGACCTGGGCGTATGCTCGGAATCAAATTCTGAGGTCCCTAGCCCGAGTAGTGAATTTTTATGTGAAATTGTTAAGTTAAAGTTTCAAAGATTTAAATAAACTAAGAAATCATTCTTGTCCTAGGTATCGGGTTCGGATTTCGATTCCAAAACTTGGTACAAGTCCGAAATATCATTTAAGACTTGCCCGTAAAAGTTGGTGTTAATCCGCGTAGTTTAAGGACGCTTTGACCCGTTAGGAGGAAATTTAGAACTTGAAGATTCAATGATTTGATTCATTTGTTTTTGGGGTTGATTCCTCGATTTAGCGTTGTTTTGAGTGTTTCGAGGGTTCGAGTAGGTCCGCCTCGTGATTTCAGACTTGTCGGTATGTTCGGGCGGGGCACGGGAGCCCCGAGCATCAAACAGGCGAGGCTCGAGTGAAGTTAGGATTTGGAAAATGACTGAAGTTTGAAGCTTCTATCATAACCCCATCTGCGGTTCGTGGACCGCAGATGCGATCAGTTGATCGTAAAAGCGGAGAAGGGGCAGGCCAGGGGAAACCGCAGAAGCGGCCCAGGGACCGCAGAAGCGGTTCCGCCTATGCGGCCCCCAGACCACAGAAGCGGTCCAGCCCCGCTTGAAGAAGCGGCCAATTTCCGCAGAAACGGACTCCGCAGAAGCGGAAATATTTTCGCAGATGCGAAAATAGCTGGGGGCAGAAGGGTTTATTTAATACGAACTCAAACTCATTTCTCTCATTTTTCACTCTCAACTTAGGCGATTGGGGTTCTTCCAAGAGAGGGTTTCCACATAGTTTGGTAAGGTAAGTAATTTCCCTTCATCCTTATCTTAAATATATGTATATTAGGTAGATTAAACACTAAAAATCTAGTAAAAATCAAGGGTTAGAGCTAGACCTAGGATTTTTAATAAAACTAAGATTTAATCATGTAATTTGCCATGTACTGAACTAGAAATCATATAGTTGTTATCCTTAGGTGATAGAGAACAACTTTCTTCGAACAATCTCAGAATCCGGGCACGTGGGCCCGGGGTCAGAATTTAGGAAACTTGTGTTAATGGTTAGGAAATTTGCTTAAATAACTGGAATTCGATCTTGTGAGTATATATTGACTAGTTCTTACTTCATTTAACTAGTTTGTGATCGATTGGCTCCGAATTGAGGGTTGGGCTTGTTCTTGACATTTCGGAGCAAGGTGAGTCTCCTTTCTAACCTTGTAAGAGGGAACTGTCCCCATAGGATTAATGAACAAATAATTATTGCTAAATGCGGGGGCTACGTACGCATCAAGTGACGAGAGTTCGTGCGTAACTACTACAAATGTTGATTGTTCGAGTAGTTTAGGACCCATATCATGCTTATTTATGAAAATTCTCCATATTACTTGTATAATGAGATCATTTAGTATTTGTTAGAAACTTGAAAGGAAATAAAAGCAACTTGCACAACTTGTTGAACAATGTATGGTATACTTGACTGTAAATGTGCCTTTTGTGCGTATTCTTGATATTGCCTGATATTTGTGGATCAGGCCGATCGCCTCGGTATGAATAGATGCATCTATAGGCGTGCCATCTACCCTCGGCAAGTGCACAGTTTCTTTCTGTTGGTTCGGGCCGTCGCCTCGGTACTATGTGCGCATGTTTAATTGTGGGAAAGCTTATACTTGCTTTATTTTGCTATCATCTCAAAATGATAAATTATAAACTCAATATAGTGAAGGACTTGACTTATGTCACTTGTCATAAACTGTTGATACTTGTAATTCCCATGATTTGAACACATTATACTTATATATATTATTTGACCTTAGTAAGTATCGAGTCGACTTCTCGTCTCTACTTCTTCGAGATTAAACGGGATACTTATGGAGTACATGTTGTTTGTGAACTCATGCTACACTTCTGTACTTAAATGTACATGATTTGAGGCAGGTGGATCTGGACATTATTCTGGTGCGTATCAGTGAGCACATCTGGGACTTCTATGGTGAGCTGCTTCTCTTTCATGCCGATCCACAACCGAAGAAGTCTTTCTCTGTATTTTTGTTTCTGTCTATCCTGATTCAGACGGTAGGATAGTATATTATTCTTTTGTGTATATTCTACTAGTTGCCCGTAGCTTGTGACACCAGGTTCTGGCATACACGTTAGTAGACATTTATTTTTGGGTTGTATAACTATTTTAATTCAGTGTTATTACTCGTGGCTTTAGCTTTAACTTTGAAAATCTTGTTAAACTTAGTTTTGGTAAAAGGAAAAATGAGAACTTATTCATACTTCCGCATTGGCTGGCCTGATAACGGTGTCGGGCGCCATCATGACCTATTATGGAAAATGGGTCGTGATAGCAGGGTTATGAGTGTTTGGATGACTGATGTCTGGGATGCTGAGTGAGAAGGATATGTTTGCCACATTTTGGACATGCTCAAGCTCACTCTGGAGTTCCTGTATTTTCTATTCGAGCCATGAAACTGCATCATTTTGAGCCTGAGTACCCCGAACCTCAGAAGCTTCTGCGTGTTCAACCCTTGTGTTGTTTTCCTTTTTGGTGCCATTCAGATCTTCCGTTTTTGCTTTTCCCTTGCCTTTCGGTGGACTAGGAGGAGGAAAAGGTGGAGGCCCCTTAGATCTTGTATGATAAGATGATGATGCCAGTATGCATGAACCAACCTTTTTAGGGAATGAGAATAATTAAAAAGAAAGAAAGAAAAACAAAAGGTATCCAAGTGAGTAATGATTCTGAAATGTTTGCATTATTTAAACACATATTGCGGGAATGTAAATTTGTGTCCTAATTTGGGAGCCTCGTTTATGCCCGTGGTAAGCGTAGCGACAAATAGATTTGGAGAACTTTAGATGCCAGTAAATGCCTCATTTCATAATATAAAAATAGACGAATCCCAAAACGACACTAAGGTAATAGAAAAGCAAGTCACTATTGGCACTTGGCCTCATCACATTTAGGAAGGCAAATAAATCTAGCCTAGTTGGTCCTAGAAGGACCTTCCCTAGATTCGATCTTTCTGACTCCATCATATAGGCTTCCCAACTCGTGTAGACCCAGCTGTAGGTAGGCTCTGGCCAAATCTCCTTCTTTGCTTCCTTTAGCATTCTGGAAATCCTCAATCCTCTTTATGATTTTACCCTCCAGTTCCACTAATCCTCACTCCAGATACTCCAACTTTCTGTTAGAAGTGACAACCATTTCCTTATATTCATCGATCAGCCTCATATTTGTCTCGTATATTTCCCAGCGCTCATCCTTAGAGTCGTGGATCCTCTTGCGCAGTCTGTTGTATTTGACTTGAGCCTCAACTTCTTTGTCTATGATCCTATTCTCTCGACCGGCTCCTGGCCTCACCATCCCCTTTAGGCTGTCTTCTAATAATGCTACGTAGAGAGGTTCACACCTAGCGTGATACTTGTCTGGCTCAATGGTGTTCTTTTCTACAGCGATCTTGCAATGCCACGTGTGATGAGCTTGGCACGTGTAAGGGATGTCGGCATCCTGAAAGTCTACTCTGAAGTGACTTATCTTGGCAACCCTTGGTACAACCTGCATCCTGCCTGCTTGCATCATAACTCCGATAGGGACATAAGTGTATATTCCCCTCAACCCAATCAACACTAAATGTGGATCATCCTTGGATCTGATGATGAACTTGTCTATTGGGAACCATTCAAACATCCATTGCACTTGTTTCTCGGTCAGATTGTGGAATAACTCTACCCACTCTCCGAAACATAAGTAATCCGCTTGGGGGTGATGGAAGGCAATATGTTCGTTCCAAGCCCTTCGTGAAAGTTCTTGGTGATACTGGCCCCTTTGAAGATGTTTTAATAACCATAACTGTAGCAACATGTTACAACCCTCAAAATGCTTGATCCCCTTTTGACAGCGCTCTAGAGCCCTGTAGATGTCAGCTATGATCATGGGGACTATTGTGTACGTCTTTCCATTGATCCCTTCCATCAAAGTCTTGGCGACCATGTTCAATCTAATATGGATTCTTTCCCTTTTCATTGGGAACACTATCAGGCCCAAGAAGCACATAATGAACACGAACAATCTGCGGTGGATGTGTCCTAGAGAAGTGATAGAAATCTCATCATGGAAGGTATGGTAGGACTTGATATGGCCATATCTCTCATACAGGTATTTGAAGGGTGTAGGATTTCTTCAGGCATTCTAAGTCAACATTTTTCTTCAGCCCCATCATCTTTAGGAACCCTTTACCAGTACAGTTCTCATGTACCAACAACCCAGGGATATCCCAAGTCAGTCCCGCAAGTCCCCCAATTTCTTCCAAGAGTGGTGTCATTTCCATATCCCCAAAACGGAACACAACCCTTTCACTGTCCCAGAACAAAGTGGCAGCCTCGATCATCATATTGTTTGGCTGAATGTCTAGTAGAGAAAGTAAATTTACCAAGTGCTTTCTCATGAGTTTCTTGTCACTTGAGGAAAGGTCCTCCCATCGATCTAGTAGCAATGGGGGAATGTTACTGACCATGTTGAATCTGGGGACCTCGTTCCTCATTTTCTGCAAAACAAAAAGGTTAGGACCTTCTCCCTCACCAGACTCGACTATTTGTACATTCATGATTAGTATATTCGCATTTATCTCTCCAAATTAATGCATAAAATGTGATTATGTCCGTTGGGATTATGGAAACCCCAGTGGACTTTTGGATAAGGCTCGTCTTAAAGGATTATTATGTGGACAACATATTAATTTGACTAGGTTTTGACCATGATGCATGAACAATTACAATAAGAGTAAGGTTATTATGGTGTCCTAGACTAGTACCCTCAAGCGGACAACTTGAGGGGGAAAGGCAAAGAACCATCGGCTGCACTGCCGATCGACTAGTTTTACCACAAATAAGCCTTTCCGAATTTAAGGGTAATAAATTGGAAGAGCGCAACCACTCATCAAGCGTTGCTATAGGATTTGATACGCACAAGTGAAATATGATTCGGAGCATGATTTATGCAACAATAAATAGCATGTTGTCAAGTATTTGCACGTAAAAAATAAAAAATGCAGTATTTAAATAATTGAAAGACAGTTATGGAAAAAGAAAATAAAGATACAAGTTAGTTTCAGGAAATAAAAGAAATCATAAATAATCAGTTAAATCCAAATAAATGGAAGAGGGTACATGGGATATATCATGCTTAAGACTAATTCAAAAAATAAGTTCGTTATGGTAAGAGCCTAAAATATCCCTAAAAGAGTCGCCATGCTGTCGCGCCTCCTTTTTCCTCGCGGAGTCCAGGTTTCGACATTCATGGGGGATCAACTCGTTTCCTCTTTTTGGAATTGGGTATTTGAAGAGTCGCCACCAAAAGGATTAAGGTGCATTAGGGCACCTAGAGCGATTAACTCATATAACTAGTTTGCATTACCAGAGATTAGGGTAAGGGCTCGAAATAACCTTAAAGGGAAGGTGTTCGGCACCCCTCGAGGTCCACAACGGTGGGTCCCGACCAAACTTACTTTGGGAATTAGTTAAGTAGCAAATAGACAGTCTAATCACACATATGTAAATGGGATGAAGGGGGTCCTAAGTTGTTTATCCTATAGGATCATATCCATGCAATGCCTGGTAATCACTCCTCAATGAAAGGGGATACACGTTGCATTAGTGCACATGTCATCATATCTTTTTACTACCCATTATCCCAACCCCTTGTGGTTATTGAGCGAGTTTTTCTTAATGAAATCTAAGCGTGCTGCTACCCGACCCTTCATTGTGTTCCTAGAGGAGTTTAGGACCTCTAAATCTGGGCAGTTCTGGACAACCTAAGGTGTGTAAAAGGGAAAATCTAGGTGACAAGCAAAGAACATAGGACAATCAAATTTGGGAAAAAGCAGTTAAGGCTCATGTTTACCTCCACATATATATAGGCAAATAAACAACACGTCTCAAACATAGAATTCGGGTAGTTTTTTCAGAGAAATCCTAGAACAAGATATCTAGGTGAGGATCGATAGACAGAATATGCAACACTGTTTTAGGACTAAATGGCAGGGCCCTAACCAGCTGGCCTACTGATTTTTAGAACCTGTGAGACTTAAGCAGTTTATACACAATCAAAAATGCAGTTTTCAGTTTTATAAAAGAATGTTGATCACCTAAGGCTTGCCTAGGCGTGGGACTATACACAATCAGAGTTGTATGAGCTATTTAAACAATTTGAGATTGTTCAACCTATGAGCATGCTGATCTAAGTGATACAGGTTATAACAGGTGCTTTATATCAATTTGTATTTAGAGACATGATGTCTATATGTGGGGACTATTTAAACCTTTTATAGACAGTGATTGGAATAAACATGATTCAGATCCAAACATGATTCAGACAAAATGCAAATAGAGTTCTTAAAAAATATGGTATCTAATGCATACATAAGATGACTATTTTTATTAAGGCAGGATTATTAACCTAATAGCAGGATCACTATGTGAAAGTACTGATGACGTCTAAATCCACTGCTAAAAAACACTAGACACGGTCGCATGCAATATAATTTACCCAACTATGAGTCGGGGTCGAATCCCACAGAGAACAATATGTAGGCGATTAGAAATGTAAGAAAATTATCGCTAGTTGCGCAATGCCAAACACTAAGAATTTTGGTTGGAAAATGTTTTTATATCTAATTGAGGAAATGTAAACTAACCTAGAAAGCAAGTAAAATGATCAATGGCTACAAGTATGAATGCATCGGGAATTACACTCAA